>RJWJ010000432.1:188681-241242 GCA_004363605.1 Indri indri | reverse complement strand
TGAATGAATGACTAATTCCCAAAGGAAAAAGAGAGATAGATAATACAACAGAGGTAATAATTTACACTGTTAGGTTGCTGTTCTAGTTATTCTCCTCCAGATGGGCTATCCACCCCACATGTTAGAAGGCTGACCCCTGTGGACTTCTACACTCTGGTCCCTTCCTGGTTGGTTTCTGGTTGGGTTGGGTCACTAGGGGACACTGGCAAGGGATCAGAGAATGGAAGAGACTACAGTACTCCCTATTTCCTTATTGCTTAAGGGCCGCAGCTCTAACAGGAACAAAATTTCCCTAAAATGATAGTATTTTGTCCCTCCCCTCCCCTGCAACTGCAATTCTCACAGAATTCCAGTGACATTATTTCTCCCACTTGTCCCTTCAGTTCTAGGGACAGTATTTTCTGATGTGGCTAGTTCCTGGGTACTCTAACATCTCCCTTAGGTCTCTTAACCCTGCCCAAACCTCTGTAAATGGTCTGTCATGCAAAGTTTCTTTATTAGAACCATTTGAAATATGCTGGATGTCTTCTGCCTGCCCTCAAAGATCCACCCTCCGCCCTTCCCCACCAGGCTTTGTGCCCCAGGAAGCTGAAGCATCCAGACTTTACCAGTGAAGTCCCCTCACCAGTGGCTGTCAGCGGGCTTTGGCTGTCAGCCAAAAGCAAATACCAGCAGGAAATTGGAAGGTAAAAGGAAAGCAAAGTCGGGGTATTTATGCCCCCTCCAGAGTGGCCAGGTTGTCTCCAACTGAGTGCCTTTTCCCCCAGGTTTCTTAGCTCCTGTCAGGAAGTTCATCTTCATACCCGGAGTGTACTCTCCACCCTGGTCCCTTCTGACCAAGAGGTGTTGAAAGCTCCCTGCTGCTGCAAGTTGCAGGGTGTTGTTCCATCGCTCGTTTTTCCTAAACCTTGTGCACATCTTTGCATATAGTCCCTTTATTAAACTCTCTTTAAATTACTCGATTCGAGTGTGCCATATGCTGCCTGCCAGGACCTCACTGGTAAAGGAGGTGAAGCTCCACCATTGTCGTATCAGATGATGTCTCCCCGCTTAAGCTGTCAGCGCATGTCAGTTTATTCCGATGCAAAGGATTGTGCTTGTTAGTCCAATACTTTTCTCTCTCACTAAGCAGTAGTGGCTTGATCAAATTCAGAGAACACAAATCTGTGAGAAGAATGGGGAGAGGGGGGAGCTCTGCCTCACATGAGATTCAACTAATGCAGGTTCTGGTCCTTCCGTATGCACCCACTTTCTGTGTGTGTATCATACCGCGCTGCATCCTTGTGCTCTATCTGCTCCACTGTGCTGAGGGAAGGCGATTTATAGACCACTAGTCTGCGTTGGATGGCCATTTATTGTTGTTATGCTGAGAATTCTTAATCTCTTAGTCTACAACTGCTTAAAGTTCACACTCAATGTAGCCGTCAATCAGAAAATGAGGCCACGTTGTGTAATGGTGGGATAATGGGATTCAGACACACCTGAGTCTACGTCCTGACTCTCTCACTCGCCATGGATGCCCTAGCAACAAGCCACATGCCGACACCAATGCTGACTCCGCTGAAACAGAAAGACATCCACTCTGTGACAGGCACATCACAGTTACCTAATGTTCAGGAATGACATCTCTTTGGGTTTTCTTTGTATTGTATCTGTTCTGCTGTTGTGATAGGCAAGGTTTTATAAGCCAGGCTGCATCTGTGGGGAAGAAGACAGCTTCCAGGTAGAATATTCCTTGAAAGTGTTTCCTCCCTTTGACAGAAATCTCTGATTCTGTTACTTCCTGTGTTACATTGTGGAACAATATCCTCTGCCCAAAGCAACCCAAATTGTTGCTGATTAACATTCATACACATAATCCAAGGGCTGTATTTAGACATAGACTCAGGGTGTGAACAAATGTATGTCATATACATTTAATGTATACTTTTCCACATTAAAAACAAAACAAAACAAAACAAGGTCGCAAGTACAGCGGGTCCTGGGTGGCATTCCGGAACAGAGCCTACACAGCTAACTACAGCCCATCAATAAGTGGGTGCATGATGAGTAAGGAGCGATAGTGTGGCATGTTTCAGTTTTCTTCTGAACTCTGACCCTATCAAGGTAATGAATTATGCCTGTTTTATTCAACTGGACTCTCTATTCTAACCAAATGACTACTTTACTCTGGTGCATATACAAGCTTATAAAAATTTTATTTGATGGTTCTCTGCATCTCAGCTTAATCATTTCACATGTTTCTGCTGTATTTGGTGGCACTTATTAAAATAAATGATTGTCCATATGAAAGTGCAAATAGTTTTACCATTTCCCTTTCAGCCATAACATAGATATATTTGGAATAGTGAGGTTTTGATGACCTATATCACTCTTTTCAGAAAAGGCAGAGTCAGAAAAGTGAGAAAAGTCAGCAAAGTCAGTGTTGCTTAGATGTCTTAATGCCATAAAGTGGCCAATTCCTAAATATTTATCAAGCAAAGTTATCAGTGCATGGATGTTTTATTTTTCTTAACCTTTTTTCTTACAGCAGGAGAGCTCATCTGAGAAGACAGCTCAACGTTCTCATTCAAAATGATTAAACCAGAAAGGATTTGGGGCACTCTTTCCCTGATCTGTCATTTAACTAGAAAAACGAAACTAAAATGTATGTCTTCTAAACATTTATTTAGTTTTTATTTTATAAGTAACACATTCAAGTGATTTTTTAATAATTTTTTTAAAAAGTTTAACAAAGTAAACGCTGAGAAGACTTCCTCCTGACTTGCATTGCCTATCTGATTTTACTCCCTCCTGCCAAAGTCAACCACTTGCATTAATTGCTCATGTTACTTTCTCCATTTCTTATACAAAATGTAGCTTACCGCAGACTTTATTCTGCACCTTGAATTTTACCTCTAACAATATTTCCTGGAAATCTTTTCTTATCAGTACATCTCATGCTTCCTCATTGTTTTTTATAGCTAACTAATATTCCATTGTGTGCATGTACCATAATTTAATGAACGGCTCCTCTGCTGATAGATACTTGGGTTGTTTCCAATCTTTTGCTTTTACAAACAATGCAAAAGTGAATAACCTTAGACATAAATCATTTTGATGTGTGCAGATGTGTCAGTAAGATGCATTCCGAGAAGTGAGATTTCTGGGTCAAAGGGTAAATACATTTATAACTATTAAAAATATCACCAAAATGTCCTTCATAGGGGTTATGTTGTGGTGTTCTCCCACTAGAAATGCATGAGAGTACCTATTACCCCATAGCCTCAGAAGCAAAATTTTGTTCAACTTTTTGATTGTTGCCAATCAGATAAGTGAAAGACTGGTATAGGTTAATAAGTCTGACTTTATTTTTTTTTAGTCTGATAAAGACAATCTATTTTTATTTTCATAGGAAAAAATCTAATGAACTTATAAAAGACAAAAATAACATATGCAAAAATTATCAAGTTGGGTCATTTTATGTTTGAGATATCTATGTAGATACCATTACCTGTTAGAAAGCAAATGATGAAGTTTTCAGTTACATCATTGTATAAAAGCATGGGCTGAATAACAAAACATACTTAATTGGATTTCTGGCTTTTGGACAACTATACTCAAATAATATAAATTAATGACAAAGTATAAACTTGATGAGAGGTCTCAAATGTAGAGTCCTTGAACATATTCATTTTAATGCTTACCATTGACATAGATTTATTTTTTTATTATTATTTCAAATTATTATGGGGGTACAAATGTTTTTGCTTACATGGATTGCTTTTGTAATGCTCCAGTCAGGGTTAAAAGTGTGACACCTCACCCAGATAGTGTTCACTGTACCCGTTAGGTAGGTTTTTGTCCATCCCCTGGTCCTCCCTCCCCCCGCTTGGTTTCCTTTGAGATTTACTTCCCTCTGTGCATGTGTGCTGATTGGTTAGTTCTAATTTAATAATGAGTACATGTAGCATTTGTTTTTCCATTATTTAGGATACTTCACTTAGCATAATAGTCTCCAGTTCCATCCAAATTGTTGCAAAAGACATTAAGTCATTCTTCTTCAGGGCTGAGCAGTATTCCAAGTATACATATACCGCATTTTATTAATCCACTCATGAATTGATGGACATTTGGGTTGACTTTACATCTTTGCAATTGTGAATTGTGCTGTAATAAACATTTGATTGCAGGTGTCTTTTGGATAAAATGATTTCTTTTCCTTTGGGTAAATACCCAGAAGTGGGGTTGCTGGATAAAATGGTAGGTCAACTTTTAGTCCTTTGAGTAATCTACATACAGTTTTCCACAGAAGTTGTACTAATTTGGAGTCCCACCAACAGTGTATAAGCATTCCTTTCTCTCTGTATCCACACCAGCATCTATTGTTTTCGGACTTTTTATTAAAAGCCATTCTGACTGGGGTAAGGTGGTATCTCATTGTGGTTTTGATTTGCATTTCCCTGATGATTAGTGACATTAAGCATTTTTTCATGTGTTTATTGGCCATTTGTCTATCTTCTTTTGAGGAGCTTCTGTTCATATCTTTTGCCCACTTTTTAATGGGGTTGTTTGATTTTTACCTTGGTGATTTACGTAAGTTTTTTGAAGATTCTAGATATTAGTCCTTTATCAGATGTATAGCTTGTGAATATTTTTCTCCCATTCTGTAGGCTGTCTATATGCTCTGTTCATTATTTCCATGTCTGTACAGAAGCTTTTTAATTTAATTAAGTCTGATTTATTTTTGTTGTTGCTGTGATTGCCATTGGGGTCTCCTTCATAAATTCTTTGCCTGGGCCGATATCTTGAAGAATTTTCCCAACATTTTCTTCTAGAATTCTTGTGGTTTCATGCCTTACATTTAAGTCCTTTATCCATCGTGAATTAATTTTTGTGAGTGGTGAGAGATAGAGATCCTGTTTCATTCTTCTGCAGGTAGCTATCTAATTTTCCCAACACCATTTATTGAATAGGGATTCTTTTCTCAGTGTATATTGTTGTCTGCTTTGTCAAAGATCAGTTGGTGGTATCTGGGTTTTCTCTTCTGTTTGATTGGTCTCAATGTTTGTGCCCATACCATGATGTTTTGGTAACTATAGCCTTGTAGTATAGTTTAAAGTCTGATAATGCGATGCCTCCCAATTTGTTCTTTTTGCTTGCTTTGGCTATTCGGGATGTTTTCTGGTTCCACATGAAGTGTAGAATTATTTTTTCTAGATCTGTGAAATAGTATACCAGTATGTTGATGGGGATTGCATTAAATCAGTAAATCACTTTGGGTAGTATAGACATTTTAACAATGCTCACTTGTTTGTATCATCTGTGATTTCTTTCCTCAGTGTTTCATAGTTCTCTTTGTAGAGATCCTTCACTGCCTTGGTTAAGTATATTCCTAGGTATTTTATTTCCTTTGTAGCTATAGTGAATAGTATTGAGTCTTTGATTTGACTCTCAGCTTGACTGTTATTGGTGTATAGGAATGCTACTGATTTGTGTACATTTATTTCGTAACCTGAGATTTTGCTAAATTTATTTATCAATTCTGACTCATATCTGGAATTCTTTATCTGTCATTTCAATATTTTTATTTTGGTTGGTATCCACTGGAGAGCTGGTGTTCCCTTTTGGGGGTATCCTTTCACTGTGATTTTTCATACTGCTGGAGTTCTTTCACTGATTCCTTCTCATCTGGAGCAGCTGTTGTTTCTTATTTGGGGATTTTCTTTTGTTTAGATTGGGCTGTTTCCCCTATCCTTACATGTACAGGTGTGTTTGTAGCATATGTTGGGTAAGAACCTTTGGCTTTGCTTGTTGGTGCTTTGATGTAGATCTACATTCTGGATGGATGCCTTGGTTATAGATATCCTTAGTGTGGTGGCTTTCTCAGTCGCTAGTTTTTTGTAGGCTGCAGGAGTGTTAAGCTACGTAAGTGGGCAGATTTCCTATCTCTCCTTGATGAGGTAGGATGAAGGTCTTTGAAATCCTTTCTCTTTCACCAGCCCTGTGGTCTTCTTAATAGTGTAAACTGCAATGGCATGCCCAGTTTTAATCTCCGAGACAGTAGGTGATGCTTATGGGTGAGAATCCATCATACCCTGTATGATTGAGTCAGAAATGCTATAAAGGGCTTACAAATTGACTTTGCTGTAAGTAGGCTGCACTTGCCAGAAGGAGCAATATATAACGTTGTTTGGGGGTTCTATGATCAGCTCTAACCCCTCAGGAAATTCACTTAAATGCCCCAGGTGGTGCGTGGGGACCTGGAAATTGCAGGTGAGTCCTTATTCTCTGCCACAGCAGACGTCGGGGGCGGGGCTGGGCAGGGCTGGGTTGGGTCATCTTACCTTTAGGCTCCACAAAAGCTGACAGGGTAGCTGTTGCAGCGGGGGTCAAAGGTCTCCTCCCAGCTTCTGGGTAGAGCCACCAGGGGTGGGCTAAAGTGGCCCTTTCCAATCAGAAAGTCTGATTGTGAAGGTGGGGCCATTTGAGATCCACAATCTGACAGTCTGGATCAGGCCTCACTTCTCTGCCCCCTCACCTGGTCTGCAGTCTCCCCCCGGTGTCTGCTGCTATGCAGGAGCTCAAGCCAACCGAGCTCCCCCACAAATACCTTGCAGGCCCAGAGGTTCTTTGTCCAGGATCCTGATGTAAGCTGAGAGCACATCCCTTTTGTAGGGGGAGGGGTGCCTCACCAGGGCGCTGTAGCTAGGACCCACACTGCACTCTCCCCTCAGATCTGCCCACGTGGGCTCCCTTGTCTCCTGAGACTAGTTCACAAATCTCCCTTCTGTGCCCCCAAGCAACACAATTGAAACCTGGGGGTACAGGATCTGGCCTACAGGACCATTACTGGGTCCCCCAAGATCAATCCCTGACCACACCAGGGAGAAGTGCACTGGTCCCGAGTTGCCCATGGGATACCCAAGCATGTTCAATGTCCTTCCTTGGGACGTACCCTGCTCTGATGGAGCCACTGAGCAAGCAGCATGGTCGGGGGTGGGGAGGGACCAGTAAGCAGGGAGTTCACAGTCCGAGCAACCCTCAGTCCACTGCAGGACCCCAAGAGGAAAGGTTTGAGCCCTACTCTTTGTGGAAGCCTCAGTGTGGTGGCTCAATTGTCACCCACAGCAGCCATGAGTGGGGAAGGGGAAGGGGAGGAGAAGAGTCTGAGTGGAGGATAACTATCACTCTGGTCATCTCTGTCCCTCTCTTCAGGAGGCAGCCCACCCAGAATGTCCAGGCTCTGGAGTCACACAGATCACCTGGGACCCTCTGGCCCCCTGTGGCTCCTGCAGTCGGGGCCAGTGTTGGGAAATGTTTGTGTGGGAATGAGCAAAACAAAACCTGGGAAGTTGAAGCCCCTTGGGGAGGATAAAGGTGCATGGTGGGTAGAGAAGCAATATGGTGCCTGCTGTCCTGACCCAGGTTTGTGGTGATTGGACGTGTCCCAGGAGGACTGAGAGCCTGGTGCTGTGTCCACAAGAAGCTTCCAGTTCGCTGGGGGTAGCAGCCTCTGGGCTCGTGCAGGTAGAAAGTCTCTCCAGTAGCTTGGGAACCCACTGACTGTAAGCGACATGACGGAGGGAAACTAAACCACTCCACCTACCCTTCTCAGTAGACTCCAAGCCTCTTGGGGTTGACCTCTACTGATACTTTGCTCCTGCTTGTTCTGCTCCGCAACTTCTTCCCACAGAATCTCCTGGAGGTTCTGGCACCCTTCCCTCAGACTTACACCCATTCTATGTTTATTTGTTTGTTCATTTTTTTCTCTTCCATCTAAAACTTTCCTTCTTACTGAGGCACTCTGGCAGCTGGTGTCTCTGGTCATCCATCTTGCTGCTATTGGCATAGGTTTATTTTAAAAAAATTAACTGAAAGATGGTATAGCTTTCTCCATATATTCAGCAAAAGTCTCAAGAAGGGTTCTCAATGGCCTGGCCAATAAGTCTGACTTTAATTCACAGAAATATTTAATATCATGCAATTTTGAGTAATGTAAAAGAGGTTTTGTTGTTTGTTATTGTTGTGTTGTGGTTTTTAATGCAATCCGTGTCTTTGCCACACACTGTCCTCAGGTCTCATGTCACAAAATCACTGATGTAAGTGGAACTGTGTTAATGAGGGCTTTCAGGATTTATATTGTAGTTCCTTTCACATAAGGCAGGAGGTTTGGTGGCAAGAGCCCTTGCATAGAAGCCGGGAGAAAAATGCAGGAGCAAGGAGTCAAGCCCTGGATCTGCTTGTAAGCGATGATGCACTTTGAGAGACTCTTGAATCACTAAGGGTTCCGTATCCTCATGTGGTAAGAATATCAGGAAGCAGAATAATGAGAAAGCAGAGAAAGTTTTAATGACTATTGCTGAGGAGACAAAAGTATGGGAGAAAACACTAATTTAAGGCAGCAACAATGTGCCTTACCAATACCATCAATTGGAAATATTGGACTAATGAACTGAGGGGAATAAAATATTTATACCGTAGAGTCTATTTCAGTACCAACATGGCGAGATGTTCAAATGGACCCATGTGATATGAAAGTCTGGTTACAATGGGGTCAAACCAATGTTAAAGTTAAAAAGGGACTAGTGTTTGTGAATACTTTTCCTTAAAACCTATGATTAGGTACAAATGAAATTTATTTTATTTTGGAGATCATGCATATTTTATAATTTGAATTAAATTTAAATTTCAAGATAGTCTGCTTAAAATTATGTATTAGCTTTCTGGCCACTGATGTTTACTAAATAATCATTCCCTGGCTGATAAATATTTAACTAATAATATATAACAGACACATTTCTGAAACATTTAGCTGAATGTATAGTATAATCCTACTTTATTTGATACTTTGTTTATTATTAGACATTTGTATAGAGTAATATTGGACAGACAATACATTATAAGCATATAGCCTTCCAAACCACCCTCTCTAGGTTATAGAAATTCAAGTAATTTTTTTTTGCTTGCTTATATGTATTTCTATAATTTTTCCACAAAGAACATTTGTTATCTTTGAAAAATAATTTTTTTAAATCATGAAAAAATTTGAGGTTAAAAATGGGGCTGGGGGAGTCTTTCATTATTAAAAGTTAAGTTGAAAGAATTCTCATATCTAGTCAATGCCGTCAAACCAACTAGAGGCATTGTAAATGAAATAGGGTAACAACTTGTTCGGTGCTTATTCCTATATTAGGAATCTCTCTAAACATTCTCCATACTATCGTTCTTTCCCTTTTTACATTTTTTTATTTGAACACAAAGTAGAGGAAATCATAGAGCTTGAAGGTGAAACAGCCTTTCAGTATACCTATCTGATATGTAAACATAATTTTTCAACCACTTTGTTTTATGCCTCTCATGATTTCCAGCAGATATAATGGGTCTTAGTTTCATTTTCTATTGGATTATAATGGTATTTTCACAGGACACTGTTCACACTATCTTTTTAACTGGTCTCTGGGCAATCCATCTGACATATAACCAGATTGATAGGTTCCTAAAGCACCACTTTGATTATGAAACTTTCCTGCTCAAAAATCTTCAATAGTTTCTCTTATTTATAGTCACGATTTTCAAGCTTTTAAATAGTGGAACATTTTTTCCCCAAAGAAAACTTGATGTGGAATCCTCATGTATACAACAGATGAAGGTAGTGTTTTATTAACATTAGAACTTTAGATAAAGTTGATCAATAAAAACCATGAGGCTGTTTTGATGCACACAAAAAAAGAATCGAGTGTTACAGTTGACACGGAAAATCTTCAGCTTTCAATATATTTCTGTATTTCATTCCACTTACATAGATCCGGGGGAAATCTTGGTTTATAAAAATAAGCAGATGCTGTTAATAAAAGGTTTTTTTAATAGCTGAGCTTTCAATCACAATGAATCCCAAATTACATCAAAAGTGTACTGCAAGGTTTACAATGAAAGTTAATGTGTTGGTGGAAGTCACTGTGTTAAAAATGTGGTATTTCACACATTTGAGTGTGGGTGCTGATTTGCTTGTCTGTTTGTTTCCTTGTTTCTTTTAATGACAGGACTTAATGTTCAGAAAATACATTTTAAAAATATTTAAGATTAAATTTGTCTTATGAGCTCCTTAGTTCATGGAAAGATTTTCACTGTCGAACATCTTTTTCTAAAAAAAAAAATACAATGAAATAAAGACCTGTTTTGTCCACCCTAAAAGCCTACTGAGGTGGCAAACATTCCTCCTTGTTGATTTCGGCAAACGTAGGGAATTGTTTTTGTGGTATTCACGCTCTCTTCGCTTTGATATTGTGCAGATTTCAGCTTGGCCTGGAACCTATGGAAACATGTCTTTCACTGCAAGTTTCAAGACCATCTTTTCACTGTACTTGGCCTTCAAATCCTCAAGCCCTAGAAAATTGTCTCCTGAATAAACATTAGAATCTAAGGATAGAAGGCTCTGAGACTGCTTCTTTAGCCTCTGTTTTACTTGTTGCATGATTCATTATTAATTCCTCCGAATCAATCCTTCTAACAATTTACCCCATATAAACAAATAACAAGTGTATTTTCATATCGCTTTCACTTTTTAAAATTATTTTTACTTTTTGTCGTAATCATACTCTGCCTTTTGTTACTTAGCACTTTTTAACACTCATTGTCTTTTTGTACTTATTGGTCTTGATGAGGTAACTACTGTTTGAAAACACTTGAAAAGTAAGCACACATTCAGCAAACGCACAGGAACCGCACAGGTCCAGTAGTAGAGAATAAAGTGAACAGCACAACTGTGGACACCATCTGCTGGTGGAAGGCAAAACTGATTCACTACTGCCCCACAGAGTGGCTCTGCTGTGCGTCTATGGCAGTGCGTAAGTTGCAAGTTTGTAAGTTGAATTTTTCAAAGGAGTTTCTGTAGTTAAGAAGTGTACTTTCAAAAGGCAATTCAAGTTTGTTTAAAAAAGCAATTCAAATCAAGGATTAGCAGAACATAACTACATGTTAGAACAAGGGTTAGCAAATTTATCCTATAAAGGACTAGATGGTGAATATTTTAGACTGTGCAAGTCATACAGTCCTGATTGCAGCTATTCAGCTCTGCAGCAGTAGCACAAAAACAGCCATAGACAATATGTAAACAAATGGACATGACTATGTTCCATTAAAACTTAATTTATAAAAAAAAAACCGCTGTGGCCTACACTTGGTCCACAGGCTGTAGTTTGCTGACCCCCGTAATGAGTATAAGCAATTCTTGTTTGTATTACCCGGTGAACATTAATAAATACATAATCATTATGGTAGATTAAAGATGGCTGCAAAGTCTTTGCTACTTCTTCCATTGAGAGATGGGGTCTAATCCCCTCCCCTTGAGTCAGAGCTGTCCTTCATGACTTGCCTGACCAACGGAATGCCGTGTAAATGTCATTCTGGGATTCTGAAGCTAAATAAGACTTGTAGCTTCTTCCTGGGCCTCTTAGAATGCTTGTTTTAAAGAAGCCCCCACCATTTAACAAGACTGACAACCCTGAAGCTTCCACGTGGTTAAGAAGTATAAGTCGCGTGGTAAGGCCCTGGAGGATGAGATACCCCACAGCGGGGCAGGGGACAGGTGTAAAGGAGCATCGCAGTGCCAGGTATGGAAGTGAGGAAGCCATCTTGGAAGGGAACCTCCAGTTGAGCCTCTCTAGCTGGTGCCAAGTAGAGCAGAGACAAGCCACCCCACCACACTCTGTCAGAATTGCAAACTGACCCAAATAAATGTTGTTGCTGTTGTTTTTGATTTTAGCCATTAAGTTTTGGAGTGTGGTAGTGAGCTTGAGGATTTCAGATATATTAAGGGAAAACAAGACCATGAGCACACAACAGGCTTTACTTGGGAAACACTTGGACAGGCTGCATGTGAGGAGTAGTCTCTCACAGCAGAAGACCTTCCAGAGACAGCAGTAAGGGGCCATCACCAGTAGGGGAAGAGGGCACAAGACCTTCTGGAGGACAAGGGAATCAGAGAGCAGACAGATGTTGCTCAGCAGCACTGTGGGTCAGAGACCTCAGAAGGGCATAACAGCTTGGAGCCATTTACAGCCCTGGGGTTTGTCTTATGTGTGCTTAACAGATACTGGGTGCAGTTTATATAGTATGCAAAGCAGGTGGGCTCTAAATGGCTGAAAACATGCTTATTTGGGCTATAATATTTTTTTAAATTGGATGTGTAAAGGTTTGAGTTTAGTGCCAATGGGCTTTAAGCTAACAGTCAGCTTACAGTGAAGAAGTAAACATGAGAGCCAATGTACAAGGGTCATCTGCGGTTCATTTATATCACAGGTGGTTTATTGCACAGTAACAGGTAACTAGAACAATACAGCTACGCTACATTGCAGTCTTTTCAGGTATCTGTATTTTGTTTGCCCAGTTAGACTCCACATTTCTTTAGCACACAGGAGATGTCTTAAATGTTTTGTATAATGCACAGGATTTAACCTAATGCTTTGTAGAGAGTTGCTAAATAATAAATATTTCTTAAATGATGCAAATTCACAGGTATTTTGATGGCTAAAGAAGTCACTCTCCTGATTGTTAGGCACAAAAGAAAGGGGTCTGTTGGTTTGCAGAGTGCAAATATTCTGGAATCAGTGAAAAGGGGCACTTTTTTTGAAAAAGTTTTGAGAAGTGATCTGGAATGTATCTTTTGCTCTGTTGATCAGATTGTATTCTTTGGAATCTACTCTTATTTACTAACAGTTACACATGGTTTAAAAAATGTGATTAAAATGCACTGATAAGCCAAATAATTGTTTTCAGTACCATTTGAAGTCTTGGCCATACTTAGAAGATGATCTTTTTGTAATTTATAAGAGTGATCATGGGGCGTTCACGAGCATATGTGAGATGTGCCTCCCTCAAACCTTGTTACAACGTCAACACATTACTCATCTGACATAAAAAAAAAAAAAATAAAGAAAGCTCTGTGCTCTGACATTAGTTGGTATGCACATTCTATTTACAGAGTAGATTTTAATTCCTGGAGTTGTAGATACATGAACTTTGTTAACTAGCAAAATGCCACACAGACTCATAACTATTTAATCAATGTGGGTTAAAAAAATTAAATCACAAATCATTGAACTACTGTTATGGACAGAGAACCATTTTGGTACTTCAGGGGCCATCAGTATTAATAAGACACAAGGCCTGCCTTCACATTGGTATAATCTAAGCAAGTATATTTGTGAAAATAAGCATTAAGGTAAGGAAGAATAAAATAAATAAGAGAGGAAGAAACATGAAGAAAAAAAGTCTCAATGAAAAGGTGAATTTTTTGGGTGAGTTTTACAGATAAATATGATTTCAAGAGATAGAAACAATATTCAAACTTTCAGATTTCTACCTTGAATAAACTTTAACTATGTTTCTAACCACATATTACTTGGCTGTTTCTCTTTAAGAGTAGTGAGTTAGACAAAGATCTGCAGATATTTTCATGCTATTTGAAATAAATGAGGTATATTGGTATGCTCTTGAAAAATAAAGAGTAATATGAGAGGCTTCTATATGCTGTAGGTCATGGGAAGCTGTGAGCATGTATACACTACAAGGTGGGCCAGACCCACAACAGTGTACTTTGACAATTGTCCAGACACCAAAAACAAACAGATTAGAGAGAGAGAGAGAGAGAGAGAGAGAAAGAGAGAGAGGGAGAGAGGGTGCTCAAGCAAGCGCCGGCACACTTCTGTGTGTTTGGAAGTAGAAGACAAAACTACAAAGGTAGGTTGGCCTCGAATGACAATGTCTTGTGCATCATTTGCTGGACAGTAGGGAATTATGGAAGGTTTCTGAGCAAGGGAGTGATGTGACTGGAACTGGGCTTTTTGAAGATTAACCTGGTGGTGGGAAGCAGGAAACTGGCTGGGTGGAGGTTTGTAGTCTGTAAGAGAATAATGTTGAAGTTATTGCAATAATTTTGGTGAGGCGATGAAAGGCTGTGATGGCTTAAACTATTAATAGGTTGATGACCACAGAAAGGGAAAGCTAGAGATAGCTGTGAAATATATTATTTTTTGTTTGTTTGTTTTTGAAACAGAGCCTCACTCTGTCACCTGGGTTGAGTGCAGTGGCATCATCGTAGCTCACTGCAACCTCAAACTCCTGGGCTCATGTGATTCTCTGGCCTCAGCCTTCCCAGTAGCTGGGACTACAGGCACAAGTCACAACACCCAGCTAATTTTTCTATTTTTTGTAGAGACGGGGTCTCACTTTTGCTCAGGCTGGTCTCAAATTCTTGAGCTCAAGCAATCCTCCTGCCTCGGCCTCCAGAGTGCTGGGATTACAGGTGTGAGCCACCGTGCCTGGCCATATTGTTTTATTAATAATTAGGATTGAAAGAGGAGAGATCCATTCATGGTAGCTAAAACAAAAGTGGGTGGGAGTATTTTAAGGTAAAAGGCACTTTCGCAAGAATCCAAGAAGAGAGCTGTAATTCGGATGGGCCTCCCAGCAATTGCAATTGGAAATCAGACTGCATCATGTCCCACGTGGCTCTGAGGAGATGCCTCATTGCCTGCCTCTGCATCTCTCCACAGGTTTGCTCCCTTCCCTGTGCCCCCTTGACCACTTTCCTATACCTCCCCAGAATTTTCCACCCATAACTTCAATTTACATGAAGCTTTGTTTGCCCCAGAACTCTACAGCCCTAACTCCACCATGCGAACCCTCAGCTTCAACTTCTCTGGCTCATTGGCAATAGTCTCTCAGCCTTCTGGTTCTAAAGTCCCTTCTACTCGGCCACAAAAAACAATGGTGATCTAGCACCTCTTGTATTATCCTGGATAGAGCTGGAGCCCATTCTCCTAAGTGAAGTATCACAAGAATAGAAAAACAAGCACCACATGTACTCGCCATGAAATTGGTATTAATTGATCAACACTTATGTGCACGTATAGTAGTAACATTCATCAGGTGTTGGCAGGGGGCAGGGGGGAGGAGGGAATGGGTA
Source organism: Indri indri (assembly GCA_004363605.1). Classification (NCBI taxonomy): domain Eukaryota; kingdom Metazoa; phylum Chordata; class Mammalia; order Primates; family Indriidae; genus Indri; species Indri indri. The sequence continues at coordinate 226,295 of RJWJ010000432.1, read as the reverse complement.
TATTCACACCCATGTTGTTGTGCTCACCATCTGGGAGATGGACACGCTTGAAGCTCTGACTCGGGTGGGGCAAAGGCAATATATGTAACCTAAACATTTGTATCCCTGTAATATGCTGAAATAAATAAAAATTTAAAAAAACAATAATAAAATCCCTTCAAGCAACACCTAATTGACCCAGACAGTCTTTTCTCCCCAGATCACTGGCCAGACTGTGGATGGGCTGTTCCCGATAGGGTGGACCATATCTCTCTAAACAGCTGAGGTCAGTGACAGGCGGGGGCTGGGGCCAGTAAAAGGCACGTGATACAGAACATGACAGTAAAGGCCTGCCCCTTTCTTCAGAGGTCGTGATGGGTTGGGGAGAGAGGATCAGATGTCTCCAGATATCCCTTATCAATTGTGGTTTATTGTCAGCTTGATAGCTGGCTACACGGAAGTTCAGAATTCAAGCCTAGAAATCTGGAAGAAAAGTGGTGACATTAGCTAAAATAAGGGAAGTATGTGGGGAAGCCAGTTTTGTGGGATATGGTGAGTTAAGATATTGATCTTTGGAGAATAATGTGAAGATATTCTCTGTCCAGATTTTCTTGCAAATGGCTAGAGAGAGTTCCTGGGGCAAGACTAAGCTCTGGATGTGGATCTTCAGGACATTCTTCCCTCTTGAATGTTGCTAAACAGTTGCTGAAAAGGTTACCTATTAAATACATTTCAAATGTGATTAAAACCCCTTTAATTGCTAAATAACTTCTGGTAAATGATGCCCTGTCTTTAAGCCCATTAACCTCAAAAAGTTTGGACATAGCACAAAAATGGTAAATAGGCTGATCACATCCTCGAACTTGGAGTGTTCTAATACAACATTATCCAGCCAGCTGTTGGGTCGAAGGAGTAAATTAAATTTATGAAAGACAAACACTTGCTTCATTGCTGAACTGTTATAATTCCAGATACCTTGACCTGAAAGATGAGATAATAGAATGAGAACCTTTAGGTCTGGCACAGTAGCTCATGCCCGTAATCCCAGTGCTTTGGGAGGCTGAGGCAGGAGGATTGCCTGAGGCCAAGAACCAGCCTGAGCAATGTAGTGAAACCCTGTCTCTACAGAAAAAGAAAAGAACAGAAGAGAAAAGAAAAGAGGAAGAGAAAAGAAAAGAGTAAAAGAAAAGAAAAGAAAAAAAAGAAACGAAAGAAAAGAAAAGAAAAGAAAAGAAAAGAAAAAAGAAATCTTTGGGCAGGGAGTGGACTTTATTTTTAAAGCCTTGTTCAAAGAAACAGTCAAACTGTGAGCTGAGGATACTTTGAGTGTGCATGGCTATTTCTTGCCATAATGTGATCTGATTGAGCATTTCCAGAGAAGGAACACTCAAACCCTAATAAAAGAACCCAGTAAGTTTTCAAATTGTTCTCATCACTGGAAATGTCTTCCTTAAAGTAACCCAGATTCTGCTTCCTGTAACTATACTCATTGATCCTGGTTCTTCCCTCTGAAGCTACACAGGATAAAAGTCAGTTTCTTCCATCATTTCTCAACTGACATGATTTTCACATCCCTCGCCATATTCTTACCCTTCTGAATATGCTGACGACTGGTTTTGCTGATTTCCTAATGTGTTCTGAAGAAGATTCAAGTAGCATTTACAAACTGCTACAAATGGCCTAGAGTTAGATAACTCAAGAGTAACAAAAAACTGGAACCAGCTTTTAAAAAGTTGTAGAATAAAATGCATTAGATATTTTATCAAAGAATAATAATGGCGATAATGACAACAAACACGGGTGTAGATCTTCAGAGTTTCCAAAGCCCTTTCCCAGCTGGCATTCCTCCCCCATCCCTATTTGTATTAGCAATACTGTCTTTTTTTTTATTTCAAAGTATTATGGGGATACAAATGTTTTTGGTTACATGATCTGTCACCCAGACAGTGGTCACTGTACCTGTTAGGTAGGTTTTCACCCATCCTCTCCTCCCCTCTCCCTGCTGCTTGATTTCCATTAAGATTTACTTCCTTCTGTGCACATGTGCTCATCCGTTTGTTCCGATTTCATAGCGAGTACATGTGGTGTTTGTTTTTCCATTCTTTAGTTGCTTCGCTTAGGATAATGGTCTCTAGTTCCATCCAAATTGTTGCAAAAGGCATTAAGTCATTTTTTTCATGGCTGAGTAGTATTCCATGGTATACATATACCACATTTTGTTAATCCACTCATGAATTGATGGGCTTTGGGGTTGATTCCATATCTTTGCAATTGTGAATTGTGCTGCAATAAACATTTGAGTGCAGGTGTCTTTTTGATGAAATGACCTCTTTTCCTTTGGGTAAACACCCAGTAGAGGGATTGCTCAAGCAAATCAGCAAGAAAAAAATCAAACAACCCCATTAAAAAGTGGGCAAGGCCGGGAGTGGTGGCTCACGCCTGTAATCCTAGCACTCTGGGAGGCCGAGGTGGGCAGATCGTTTGAGCTCAGGAGTTCGAGACCAGCCTGAGCAAGAGCAAGACCCTGTCTCTACTAAAAAAAAAAAAAAAGTGGGCAAAAGATATGAACAGAAGCTACTCAAAGAAAATAGACAAATGGCCAATAAACATATGAAAAAATGCTCCATGTCAGTAATCATCAGGGAAATGCAAATCAAAACCATAATGAGATATCACCTTACCCCAGTCAGAATGGCTTTTATTAAAAAGTCCAAAAGCAATAGATGCTGGCATGCATGCAGAGAGAAAGGAATACTTACACACTGTTGGTGGACTGCAAATTAGTACTACCTCTACGGAAAACAGTATGGAGATTCCTCAAAGAACTAAAAGTCGACCTACCATTTGAGCAATACTAATCTTATTCCTAATACTAACACCTCAGGATCTAAGGAAAAGTAGATTGCCAATTATGTCTGGTTTGATGTAAGAAGAACAGAAGAAAACCCCTTCTACTCACCAATACTAATCTGAGCTGCTCTTGAATATTTTTTTAAAAATCTGTTAGAGTTAATTAATGAGTTAATTAATTTTTGAATATGTAATTCATACACATAGTATAAAATTCAAAAGGTACCACGTAATACATTACAGACAGTAATTCTCCCTCAGATCCCAACTCCTGGCCTCTCAGGGGTCCCCTAAAGGCTTTGACTGATACCAATTTCTTTTGTAGACTTCAGGAAGTATTCTGTAAATATGTAACCACGTAGGCAAATCTATTTGCATATATGAATTAAACTTTTTTTCCCCCACAAATTGTAGCAATATATTTTGGATAGCATTTCATGACAGTACACTGAACTGCTTGCTTCATTCTGTTAAAATATCTATTGTGCTCTAGTATCACAATTTATTTAATGGTTCATCTTTGTTAAATATTTGGTTGTTTCCAGTCTTGCTAGTAACAACAGTGCTGCAATGAATATCTTTGTATACATGTTTTTGCCCACATGTGCAAATATTCTTGTAAAATTAATTACTGGAAATTAAAATGATGTGCCAAAGAGCATACACATTTTTAATAGTAATGGGTGCCAATTAACTTACAGAGAGTGTTCACCAAGCGTAGGAAGGTGCCAGTTTCCCCATACCCTTGCCAAAACAGTGCGTTACCAAATCTGTTGATATTTGAGAGAATAAAGGTGAAATACTGTGAAATGCATCTCACTTTCATTTTTACTGGCATTTTTCTTATAGTGATGTTGAACATCTTTTCACATGCTTAATAGTTGTGCTTCTTTTTTATGTCTGGACTGTTTGTATCCTTTTTCTATTGCATTAATGGTCTTTTAAAAATTGTTTGTAGCAAACTTTTATATGTGAAGCTATTAACAGTCAGTCTATAACATGACACAAATATTTTCCCCCAGTTTGTATATATTTTTGCACTTTGGTTGAAGAATTTTCGACATGCAGATTTTTAAAATGTATTTAAATTTAGAAAAGTTTTCTTTTCTCTGAGTAAAAAAGCCTCCCATTTTTTTATAATATTGTAGCTTTATTTTAATTTTTGAACGTCTGATCCACTGGGAATTCATGCTGGTAAGGAGTAAGGTGAACATTCGACTTTGTTTTTTTCAGATGTTCAATTATTCCAGAATTATTTATTAAACATTCTATTTTTCTCCAATGATGTGAGATTCTCCTATATCATTTACTAAATTTTATTTGGGGGTGGTATGTATAAGTCCAATTTTCTCTCATGGGTCTGTTTGTATGTACATGTGCCAAGTACAATACTATTTTAATTATCATAATTGGTAGGACTAATCTTCCCTCATGGTTGAATTTTTTTTCACAGGCTCTTCTCGAATATTCTTGTATTCCTATTTTTCAATGTGATGTTGACAAGCTTGTTTAGTTAAAAAGATTTATATTACTAAGATCATGAAAAAATATAGATTAATTTAGGCATAATTAGACATTGATAATGTACCTTTCTCTTCAAGACTATCATATACCTTGGGCTTATTTTTATGTCTTTTTTGTTCTTTTGTAGCATTTTAAACTTGATCTTTTAGAGTTTTGCACATTTCTTGTCAAGTTTATTTTTGAGTATTCTATCTTTCTGTTGCCTTTATATTTTCTCTTTTACATTTTCAAGCTGGTACTGTTTGCATATAGAAAGAATATATCTCAGTGACTTCATTGAATTATCTTATTATCAAATAAAATTTTTAAATTTATCTAATCTTATTAAGAACTTTTATCACCAGTAAATGTTTAGTATTTTATCAAATATCTTTTAAGCGTCTGTGAAAATGAATATACTATTTTTCTCCTTTGATTTATTAATGTCAAATATATTATTAGATTTCCTGATATCGAAGCATTCTTGAGTTTTTGATCTGATCCCTATCTATTATTCTTTTGAAATGTGATCAATTTCACTTGCTATTTTTTTTAGAATTTTTAAAAATCAATTCTTATAAGTGAAATAGATCTGTTGTCTTCTGTTTTTATAGTATCTTTGTCAGGCTTTAGTCTTAATATTATTCTAGTTTCTTAAAAAGAATTTCCCTATTTATCTGTGTTCCGGAACAGTTTAATTAGCATTGGAGTTCTCTGTTCTTTGAAGTTTCAGAAAATATACTGGTGAAATACCTGGGCCTTGTACATTTTTAGAGAGAAGAGTGGGGGTGAGATGGATTTTCACTATTATTATTTATATTTTCTACTTATTCTGTTACTAGTTTAGGTAATTTATTTTTTCCTGTAAACTGATCTATCTCACAGAGGTTTGCAAATTATTTTCCATGCAATAAATCAAAATAAATCTTACAATCATTTAAATTCACTCTGTATTTAGGTTACTTCCCCATTTTCATTCCCAATTGGCATATTTCTCCCTCTTTAGCTTGGCTGGATTAGCTAATGATGTCTTTGTTTTATTGCTTTCTTTTCTTGTTTGCAAATAATCAACTTTTACATTTATTTAGTATTTCTATTGTTTTTTTCTGTTTCCTAATGCATTTATTTCTATATCTGTCTCCTTTTAATCTCAAAGCTATAATTCTTATTCGTGTGTAAATATTCTTGGGAAGAATAATATTTAAACTGTTAATAATCATTTCTATCTTAGGATAAATGAGTTCCAGATTCTTTTCTGAGGCTAGGTTTTGGAAAAGGAAAAGGAGAGTTTTTAATCAAGCAATTACTTGAATCCTAAAGAAGGGGCCGGGGGTGGGGGGCGGATGGCAAGGATTGTCATAGGGTTGGGAGTGTAGGGAGGTAGATACCCATTACGCATGTCACACAGCCTCTCCTGCACACATGCATCAGCATGTGCCCCTGTGACATCCTCATGTAATGGCCTGATGGTCCAGGGAAGCAAAATAAATTAGCACTTGATGGAAAAACACTGAAATAAAAAACACAGGATAGCGACTTAAATTATGAAACATAGTCATGGTACTTTTTGTTTCCCAGTAGTATAAATAAAGCAAAACCAGGCAAACGGCTTCACAGGAGGCTTATATTAATAACTAGCCCATAAAATTCCCAATCGGTCCATTTCGTTCACCCAAATGTGCCACCACAAGAAGGGACAGGACAGATGGGCAACACTTACGGCAGCCCGGGGCTGCCCAGGTTAGGCATGGAGTCCTGCTCCTCCCTGCATCGCCCCACCTCTGCCTCTTTGCAACTGCGCTTTGAACATCCTCTTGTATTTTTGACATTCTTTTACATAATTTTCTTTATTTGGCCCTGCTAACAACCCTGTTTATGAGACTTGTCTCCCTGCCTAACTTCTCACATCCAACCAAATATGTCTTGTTGATTCTTGATTCAAATGCTTCTCACACCTTTCTCATCTCTTTATTTTCAGGATCTCCTGAGTGTAGGGCTTTATCCTCTCCTGTCCAGATGCCTGTGGTAGTCTTCCATCATCCCGCTGGAGGCAGGGTAGGCTCACTGGTGAAAAACAACTCCCAAATCTCAGAGGCGTAACACAATACTGGTTTATTTCACGTTTACTTTGTAATTTAATACAGGGTACGGATTGGGGTAGGGCAGGGTCAAAAATGTTCTACGCAGTCTTTCAGGGATGTAGGCTTCACATATTTATGTCCTCACTGCCCTGGAGCCTCAGCGTTCTCCACGGTACCCTTTCCCTCTTGCTGGCAGAGAGCGTGTGGGCGCCTGTGCAGGAGGTTTTCAGGGCCAGACCCAAAGTGGTACGCATGGATTCTGCGCATGTTCTGTTGGCAGGAACCCAGTCATATGGCTGCCCCTAACTACAAGAGAGGCTGGGACATGCAGTCTAGTTTTGTGCCCCCTAGGAAAAGAAAATATATTTCAGTGAAAGCATTGCACACTTGGCCATAGCCAGCCTCTCTCTGCCCATCTATGTTGCACACTGCTACCAGGTTAGCATTCGTTCAGCCAGTCATTGAACACTTACTAAATACCACTACATGCCAGCAACTATGCTGTGCACGATGGGTATAAAAATGCGTGACTTCTCATTTTGCCTTCCTTGGAGCTTACAAGCTCCAAGTGGGAGATGAGAATAATAAAAAATATCTCTACAATGTGTTAAGTACATTGGTCACCCCTTATCCATGGGGGATACCTTCCAAGAAGCCCAGTGGATGCCTAAAACCACAGATAGTACAGAATCCTTCATATACCATGTTTTTTCCTATGTATGCATATCGATGAGATTTCATTTATAAATTATGCACAGCAAGAGATTAATATAATAATAACTAATAATAAAATGGAACAATGATAACTGTATAATGTAATAAAAGTCATGCGAATGTGGTCTCTCTCTCAAAATATCTTGTTGTACCGTACTCACGTCATGTGGCAGCAGCTTCTTCACCGGCAGATTCAGCTTCTCCAGTAATTTTCATATTTTTCAGTTCAAACCTAGTCCTGAATCTGTGTTTTATCACTTGCTTGCAGTAAATGGCTTGGTGTCACTCATTTTGCGGGATCCTTTGCTGAAGTCTTCATATAGGCTCAATGCTTTCTGGCACAACACATTGCTGTCAGTCAGAGCATGTTTCTGTTCATGTCTTCCACCCACAGATTTGATGCCTTTTCCATCTTAACTAAGCATTTATCATGCACTGTAGCAGTAACTTGGCAGTTTGAGGTGCAACAGCAAAACTAGCACAAATTTCTTTTTCCTTTTTCACAATTTCATGGATAGAAGGTTCATTCTTACCTTAGGTCTTAGCAATCTCGGCGTACGATTGTTTTCTTGATTGTTATTAAGTCAAGAACTATCTTCTTTTCATTTAAAGGAAGCACTTGACAGCTTCTTTTTTGGCATATTGGCATACTCGCATTGCCAGCATCACTACCCTTGCACTTTTGGGCCATTATGAAGTCAAATGAGGGTGACTGGAACACAAGCACTGCAATACCAGGACAGTTGTTCTACTAAGTGACTGGTAGACAGGCAGCGTCCACAGTGTAGATCTGCTGGACACAGGGAGAATCCATGTCCTGGGCAGGGCAAAGCAGACAGTGTGAGATTTCATCACCCTACTCATAATGGTACATAATTGAAAACTTACAAATTGTTTATTTCTGGAATTTTCCATTTAATATTTTTGGACTGTGGTTGACTGAGGGTTAACAAACCATGGAAAATGAAACAATGGAAAAACAGGGACTACCATACCATGATGCACTAAGCCAACCAAATTTTCTATGGGAGTTGAAAGGGAACTGTAAAAGTTAGGAATCAATTGGGCTATATGTAACAAACACTTAAAAAGTGTCAGTTTACATAAGATACAGAGTTTTATTTCTATTCCATGTAAAATAAGTCAAAAGATAGGCCCTTCCAGCCTAGCCAGACCTACTCTGGCATAGCCCTGAGATCAAGGACCCAGACCCTGTCTACCCTGTATCTCTGCCCTGCATGGCTTCCACTTCCAGTCATTTCAAGATCCAAGATGGCTGCTGCAGCCCCAGCCAATATACTTGCATTCCAAACAGCATGATGGAGGAAGCAAAAAAATGAGTGCCACTCTCTTCCGAAGAGATAACCCATACTTCTGCTTATATTTCATAGGCCAGAATTAATAACATGGCTATGTATGGCTACCAGGGAACCAGGCAGCGTAACCTTTGTAACTTAGTGCCAGAGTGACCAACTACAAATTCAAAGTAATATAATAAGAAATAAGGAGAGAATCGATATTAAGAGACAAGTAGACTCTCTGCTAGAGAGGGGAACCTACCCGAACTAAACAAAACAAAACAAAGTTTCTCTCATAAGATGAAGTTTAGACTGACTCTTAAAAGAATGATTCGGACATTACTGTCTACCTTAAAAACCATTTCCAGAGAAGTGGTAAGGGCAGACGTTCATTCCTGTGTCTTTCCAATAAGCCAATTTGAAAGCCCCATCTGCCTTCATTGTTCTTCCTTTGCCATATGCATCAAAGGACACATGAGAAGGGAGTGCGCAAAAATTTGTCATGCAAAGTCTTGGCTCTAACTAAGCTGCTGTTATTCAACCCATTATTCATCCTTGTTCTCACCCACCCCCACGTTTGACTTTGTTGGGTAGCAATCTTGCCGCTTAGTCCTCCAATTTTATTTTTTATTCGTTCTTTCCACATTTGAGCTTCATCATTGTTTTGTCATTATGGGCTTGGTTCCTCTGACTAACATTCAGCTTTGCTGTCTTGACTAGGCTACTGTATATTGACTCAGGTAAACATCTTGATTCACCTTAGTTTGAATCACTTCCATTCCCACCAGACTCACACTGGCTCTATGAGCCAGAGAAGGATGTCTGGGTGTGGATTCCCAAAGTTCCACATTTAACCAGAATATCCCTGGGTATGAGGCAAAATACAAGATGGTGATCCTTTCTTGAGCTGTGGTTGGGCTGAGATATGGTGCTACCTAGAACCTGCGGCCAGCCAATGACTCAGCCTCCAGTAACGAGAAAATCATGATGGTGGCCCTGATTTATCCTTCTACTTTGTTCCTCGCCCAGATATATGTAGGCTGCCCATTGCACTGTGAGGGCCATCATTTGATTTACCTGGAGACCCAGGTTGTGGTACACTCCAGGCCACCAAGGGCTTTTACTGGCTTCTTTATCTAACAGTCCCAATGTCAAAGCTGCTGCAGGCTCTTAACAATCAGCTTGGAAATGAGCTATTGGCACCTGCTGCTGGGGAACATCATCATACAAGACTCTACCCTTCAAATTGGTGTGGGAAAGTATATAGGACTGCCTTTCTTATCAGTAAACTACCCCATCTTATCCTCTGGAATTCAACCCTGCCCAGCACAAGGTCCATCTCCGAGAATGTCATGGAACTCATGGGCCATAGCATGCACTTTGGTTTGCTACCATCAACATTGCCCAGTGCCATATCAGGAGTCTCTCAGGCCATGCTATCAGTTCCCAGGGTTCTAGCCCAGAGTGCAACCTATTAAGAGAAAAGGAGAAAACGATCCAGAAAAACTACCTTTACATTAAGATAAGTAGACACTCAACCTCATGACCAGAATAGTTTACAGCAGTCTTATCACTTCAAGTCAACTTAAATATAATGGGCATATGGCAACCTTGTCTGCTATGTGGGTTTCAAATCTCACAGCTAGACTGTCAAAACCACGAAGTTGGTGTCTTACCCTGTATGGGTGAATATCTAGGGTCTTGAAAAGCCAACACCTTCAGGAAAATTGTGTCCCTAGAGAACTTAGAAGTAACACAATCCCACCCAAAATTGGCGGGCTGTCCCAGAAGGCAGCAGTAAATCATTGTCTACATTCAGCAGTTCGTCACAGAACCTAAGAGCCTCCTAACTTGGCATCCAAAGAAAATACAGGTTAAAAGCTTATTGTAGAGCAATAAACCTGCCCCAGTAGGTGAGATTCAAGTCCAATTCCCTCATCTCTCATGGCCTTGGATCTCTAGTGCAGTGTCCTGCACTACACAGAAACTTCTAGAGTTTGTACTAGAAAGTAAATTGTAATCTGTAGAATTTTCACTAAAAAACAAAGAGACAGGCAAAAAGCCTATAGATAATTTAGAATGGAATTATGAAAAATACTGAATTATCCAAAAAGAAGAAAGAAAGAATAGAAAAAAAACCCAAATAATAAAATGGTGGACCTTTTTCCAAACATTAATTACTTAAATTTAAATGGACTAAATATTCCTAACAAAAGTCAGAAATTGTGAGAATGGATAAAAAGATAAGACTCAACTATATACTGCCTATAAGAGATGTACTTTAAACATACAAATATAAATTGAAAGTACTTTCTTAGGAAAATAATAAAGAGCCAAAATCAATGAAATAGAAATCAAATAATAGCTAAAATTAATAAAGGTAAAATTTTGTTTTTTTAAAAGACAAATAAAATTGATAAACCTATAGCCAGACTGTTCAGGGAAAAAAGAAAGAGAAAGAGAAATTATTAGTATTGGGAATAAAAAGGTGATATTATTACTCTAGATCCTATAAACATTAAGGATGATAACAGAATATTATAAGTAACTTTATGCCAATAAATTTAGCAATTAAAATTGAATGGATGAATTTTTTAAAGAAAATAAAAAGCTTACCAAAACTGCCACAATATGAAATAGAATCTTTTAAAAAATACTATGAAATAATAATAAATAATATGAATGTGACAATACAGTCTTATAATAATTATGAACATAATATCTGAATAGTCCCATATCTATGAACATTTTAAAATTAATTACCAGAAACTTTCCCACAAGGGCCCAGATAGTTTCATTGGAGAATTTTATAAACATTTAAGGAAGGAATAACAATACTCTTATACAAATTATTAATATTTAAGAAAATAGAGGAAGACATGATATGTCCCAAATTGTTTTATAAGGCTACCAAAATATTGATACCAAATCTGACAAAGATATTCAGAAGAGAAAGAAAAAGAAAAAAAAGAAACAAAGGAGGGAGAAATATAAATATAGCAATGCAAAATAACATAAGGCCAGGTGTGGTGGCTCACTCTTCTCTATAGAGTTTACAAACCAATACTCCTGCACACAGATACAAAATTCTTTACCAAAATATAGGTAAATTGAATCTCAAAGTATATATAAAAGGTGGTACACTATGCCCCAGTGGGGCTTATCCCATGAATACAGGAAATGAGAGAAAAAATAAAATAAACATAAAACAGGTAAGCAAATTAAAAACATACAATAAGATGGTAAAAAATACATTCAAATGTAAATAATAATTACATTAAATGTAAATAGAATGAAGGCTAAAAAATTTAGATTGCCAGAATGATTCAGAAACAAAAACTATATGCAGCTTCATATACATAACAAAACAGAGAATTGAAAGAATGGAAAAAACTATACTATGCAGACAAAATCAAAAGAAAGTCGGTGTAATTCTACTATTATCAATAATAATAGGCTTTAAGGCAAAAGGCATTAGTAGGATTAATAACCAGAAAGCTTCAATTCACCAGGAATGTATAACAATTCTAATTATTTATTTATTTATTTATTTATTTATCTAATAATTATTTTATTTGACTTCATTGAATTGTGCTATATTTTGTGCTTATTTGTTAGTTGGTTCAAAATCTGTTGAGAGCAAGCAGGGAGATAGCTTAATTAATTGATTTTAAAACTCTAATCATGAGACCTCACTCAAATCACTGAAGTTTATGGTTGTGGTCCCTAATTCCCTTCAGAGAAGGAACTGGAAGTGTGTGGTCTTGGTAAGAAGACCCTCCCTTGGGCCTAAGGCCTTCTAATAAATGCCACTTTTTAATGAGACAATCCTCCTTTGGTCAATAGATTACCCCTAAATTAATTAAAGCCTTAGGCCTAGATACAAAGCAGGTGATACAACTTATTTAAAATACTGATCTGGCTTTTATCTCTTGGCTTTTAAAAAAATAAAATAAAATAAAATATTGAAATTGAAGTGCCAATGCTATCTTTGAAATGAAGTACATGAATGGCATCTGTTATTTTTATTTTCATTTTTAATCATATCATTTATTCTTTCATTTATTTGCTTTGGCACCTTTTGAGGTTTGTTTAATGGTAATACACACATGAGATACAAGATTCAAAACACACAAATGGAAATATCAGTAAAATTCATCTCTCCTGTCTCTGTTACCCAAGTCCTAGCTCCAAATTGTGGAGGCAAATGTTCTTCACCTTGCTTTGGTTTTTCCTCTTTACTATTTATCTTAGGCACTATTCCATATTGGTTTATAGAGGGAGTACCACAATCTTTTTAACCCACTACATAGTATCGGTTCATGGATGAACCACACTTTATCCAACCTGCACCTTCTAAATGTTGTTTCTAGTCACTTGCTATCATAGACAATGTTGCAATGAGGAGCTTTATATATATACCTTTGTGTACTTGCTAAAGAGTATCTAAAGAATTAATTCTTAAGAGTGAATGAGTTAGGTCAAATGGTATGTATATGCACTTAATTTTGATAAACATTGCCAAATTATCCCATAGGTAGAAGTTCTGCAAGTGTACTCTCCTAGTAATTACTGAATATGCCTGTGCCCTGGCACCCTTGCCAGAACAGTTTTTTATTAAAATGTTTAGTATTCTGATATGTGAAAAATAATTTCTTGCTGTCATTTTAATAAGTACTATGCTAATGAAAGGGCTATCTTTTTAAAAATACTATAAAATAATATTTATAAATAATGAGTATAATAAATATAGTATTATAATAATTACAAGCATAAGAAATATAAAAATGGTAATACAAAATAACATAAGGCCATGCACGGTGGCTCAATCTCACCACTCTGGGAGGCCGAGGCAGGAGGATCACTTGAGGTCAGGAGTTCGAGACTAGCCTGAGCAAGAGCGGGACCCCGTTTCTACAAAAAAATAGAAAAATTAGCTGAGCATAGTGATATGCACCTGTAGTCCCAGCTACTTGGGAGGCTGAGGTAGGAGGATTTCTTGAGCCCAGGAGTTTGAGGTTGTAGTGAGCTATGATGAGGCCATTGCACTACAGCCTGGGCCACAGAGTGAGACCCTGTGTCAAAATAAAACAAAACGAAATAAAACAAAACAAAAAATCCATAAGATAGATGACTTGGCTAAAAAAATTACCAATCAGATGAAAACCACCATATACCCTTCCCTAGTTAAATTTCTCTATTTCTTCTTTTCAGAAGTATTTGCTATCCTGATTTTAATATTTATCATTTCCCAAGTTATTTATATTTTATAACACATATATTTATTCCCAAATTATATATGTGTATGTATCTATGTACATATTAGCTTGCATGTGTTCAAATTCATATAAATAGTGTCATCCTACATGTATTCATCTGCACGGTGTATTTTATCCTCTATGTTATTTCGTGAGAACTCATTCATGATATTTATATAACTCAAATTCATTCATTTACAACTCAGCAGAGTAAACTCATTGATTGAATGAATATATAGCTATTTAATCTACTGATGTCCATTTAGGCTGTTTCCAATTTTTGCTCTTTCAGACAATGCTAATATGAACATTGTTGTCTATGTCTCTCCATCAACATATGAGCAGGCATATACTTAGCAGTGGACCTGCTGGGTCAAATGGTTTGGATTCTTCAACCTTACTAATACATACTGCCAAATTGCATTCAAAAGTAATTGTCCCAATTTATACTCTCATCAGCAATATAGAAGAGTTCCTCTTGTTTCCCATTTTTGCCAAAACTTGGCTTTCAGACATATTAATTTTTTGCCAGTAGGATGAATGTAAAACAATATTTTATTGTTTTTTTAATTTGCATTTCCCTGATTATGGATAAGAATAAACATCTTTACAGATGCGTGAAAGCCATTTGTATTTTTTTTAATATAAACTGCCTGCTGTGGTCTTAGCTCATTTTTTCTATTAGGTTCTTGTTTTTAATTGCTTTGTAGGAAGGTTTTTATTTAAGGAGATTTGCAACCTACTACCTTAGCTGTCATTTTTACCATAAATAGTTTTTCCAGATTTTCACTTTCTTTTGTCCTTTTTTTCATAGCACCTTTAAAACCAAGTAGTTAAATTTAAATATTTATACATATATTTGCATAAACATAATTTTATATAAATGTGATCATATATAGGAATTTTGTGTTTGTGCAGCTTTTTTCCTGTCTTTGGCTTTCTCTTCATTCTCATCTCTTCCCCTCATGTGAGTCCCCCACCAAGGTAACTCATATTAAAGACTTTATATAGCATTCCATATTTTTCACTGCATTCAAATAATTCTATACGGACACATACATTTATATACATACTATGCAGGATATTTTAATCTTGTCACTATTTGGTTTATAAACATAAGATTATGCTAATACAATCTTTTTTGCTTTTTATATTTTTATTTAACAATACTTTGTGAAAATACCTCCAAGTCGACTTGTATAACTCTGATTCATTCTTCTAATGGCTCCTAAATTTGGTTGCATCTGCTAAGCAAAAATCACAGCACAGAAACTTTCAGGGACCTAGAAGAAGGATGATTGTACTTAGTCCAGATTTTCATAAATATATTTTGGATATTTATTTATCTGCGTGAAATTTAAAGTGACATTAAGAGGTACATTTTTCCCCATTAAAATGTGTTGTTGTGGAAATTAACACAACAACATAGGTGTTTATTCACCTGTGGAGAGAGAAAGACTGCAAGTGCTAGTGCCTAAAGCCAAGTACACTCCATTTCTCGCTCAGTAGAAGACCACTCTGTGGAATTGGGGGAATAATCTGACTCTCCGGACTTTAATTATCTCATCTGTAAAATGGAGGATAGAATCAGAAAATAGACTGCGTTGCTGAGGAGGTCAAATAGTCAATTCAAGACTAATCCTTTTACATTCGCCAGCTGACATGGCGCCACCATGTGGTAGTAGTGTAAACACGGTTTAAAATGGGTTTGAATGGTCAGCTTTCAAATTACATGATTCTTCGTCAATTTTTAATTTGAAGAATTAATATTTTTTAAAATTTTGTGAATAAATTTAGACTTAATATGTTTATTTTTCACTATTTCAAATATGCATAAATTGTGACTACACTCTATAGTCAGGGACGTTTTGCTATCTAATGTTGTTTCTGTACCATAAAATAATTGCTAACTAAGTGAAGAAATGGGAAAAAACATACTACCAGAAGAACTATTGACATCATGGAATTATATTTTAAACAGCAATATACAACAGCTTTAGAAGCCATATGGCTAGAAAACTTTTCAAAATGCCTAAAATCCCTGAAATTGGTAGGAGGCTATGGTAGGGGCGAAGTTGGGCAAAATACAAGGTAGTACATCAAGAATTGTTATTATTATCATTATTATAATAGTACTATTAGTCTTCAAAATATTTGGGACATCCACATTACACAATCCAGTAGTGAGATAGTAAATAGAATCAAAGTATAATGTCAGTTTTTATTATTTATTCTGGCCTTTATGTGCCTGCCATTTATTGAACATAACTCTGTTAACTCTTACTACTTTTAGATATTTTACTTTTGTTTATTGTTTAAGTAAATTTTCAATTTTAGTATAGTTTTAGATTCACAGAAAATTTGCAAAGATGGGAGAGTTCCCATGTACCCTGTACCCAATTTCCTATGTTAATATCTAACATTATTATGGCCCATTTGTCACAAATAAACAACAAATATTGGTACATTATTATTTACTAAAGTTCATAATTTACTCAAATTTCCTCAGTCTTTACCTAATGTCCTTTTTCTGTTCCACAGTCCCATTCAGGATACCCCATGACACTTTGTCATTGCGTCTCCTTATGCTTCTCTTAGTTGTGGCAATCTCTCAGATTTTCCTTATTTTTGAAGACTGGCAGTTTTGAAGAGTACTAGTCAGGTATTTTGTTGACTGTTCCTCAATTTGTGTTTGATGTTTTTCCCGCGATTAGACAGGGTTCATGGTGTTTTGGAAGGAAGACCGCAGAGGTAAAGTGCCATTCTCTTCACGTGACATCAAGCATTCCTGTTGTCAACATGACTTAACCACTGTAGATGACCTTAATCATGTGGCCTTGGTCAGGTAGCGTTTTCCAGGTTTCTCCACTGGAAAGTTACCTTTTGGAAGGAAGTCACTATGCAAAGCCCACACTTAAGGGGTAGTGAGATATACTCACCTCCTAAAGTAGGGACTATGAACATAAATTATTTGGAATTCTTCTATATGAGATGTTTGTCTCTTTTGCCCATTGTTTATTTATTCAGTCAGTTACTTATATCAGAGGGACTCATGAGTATTTATTTTATTCTTTGGTTTATAAGTTATTACTGCATAATTTGTTTTGATGCTCAAATTGTTCTAGTTTTGCCCATGGGGAGCTCCTTCAGGTTGGCTTTGGTGTCCCTTTGATATACCCCCTTCATTTTGATTTCAGAGCATTTCTTTACTCTCTGGTACTACAAGATGCCCCAAGCTCATCTTGTATATTTCCTGCCTCAGCCTTAATATGAGCTATTTCTCCAAATTCTAGTTCCTTTCATTAGCAAATGGTATTAGAAAACAGCCAAGATCTGGGCACTAGTTGTGATTTTTGTTTACTTTGGATACTTCTTCTGTATCTATTTGCATAAACATTTTCCTCTCCATGTCTCAATCATCTCAAAATTGAGATTTTTTTTAATAGAGCTTTGAAAATTTAAGGAATAGTTTGGTCAACAAGACTGGTTTCACTCTTGTTAAGTATTGTTTTGATTATTGCTACTGTTAACACTACTGTTTCGCCATTTGTAAAGTTTGTCACTCTCACATATAAGTTCAGGATAAAAGCTTTCTGGACAAAAAAATATAAATTATTTACGCACTTTTCCTTGCTACATTTCTTTTCACTAAGTCAGCAGCCAACAAATATGTTTCTGTAAGTGAATAAACAGAGCCACATGTATATATGCATACAGGTGTTTCCCTTTAGGCTCCTTATTGGGGCACATTTAAGAAATGTGCCAAAATTACTAGACTTTGATTCGCTTAAAAGCAGCACCTGTGTGTTCTCCTCATCTTGATATTTCCAGGGTTTAGCTCAATGCTTGATACAATCCAGGGGTTTCCTAAAGGTTTGTTGGATAAATTGCAGAGCTCTGGAGAACACAGTGAAGCTTACCATCAATCGTTTAAATGTGTCTAAGTTTTTGTTGCTGTTACCCATTTTTGTTATACTTTATTTGCTTGCTTTTGTTTGGGAAGGCTTCAGTTCCAGTAATTAAAAGAATAGTGGTCACTATCGATTTTTTGGTGAACTGATTTCATCTCTCCGATACCGTTTTATCATGAGCCATGGTAAATCAATCACAGTTTTTGGCTTCTTTTCCACGGGTGAAAGAAGGCCCAAACTGCTCATTTAAGAGAAAATTCTTGCCCAAAAGAAGCCTGTAAAATTAGAGTGTGTTTTTTCTTTATTCACAGTAAAACACGAACCCTTTCTTCGAGCTCTTTATTACATGGAAAAGCATGCCTATGGATTGTGTTGAATAAGCTATTCTTCCACTGGATGGTATTGAATTTAATTAGAAGAAAATATCTTCTTGAAAATAAGGCTTTAATGATAGACTGTTTCATTTTAAGACCATAAGTCATCATATCCTCTAAATGGTGGGATAATGATGCTGAAACAAAACACCATAGAAGGAGAAAGTTATTCATTTGGTGTTCAGTCTTTCTGCAGAAAACGTGTGCATTTTCATTCTTTATCTTCCTTATATTTTTACTTTCAATTTCCCATTTAAAAGAAGATTCTCTTGTATGTTCTATTTTAATTTTACTCTAGATTCAGTACAATTTTCATAAAATGAAATTCATTTAAATATAATTCAGGAACCAAGCAGTCTTGAATGAAAGTATTTTGAGACAGCACTCTTGGCTACATTATAAACACACCGTCGTCCATCCACTCATTTATTCATTTACTTATCAAAACTGCTGTGTGTCCATTGCCATTCTAGTGCTGGGAACACATGGATGGGAAAGACAGATTCATGTCCTCAGTATTTAGCAGGGGAGGAGGAAAAAGAAACTCAATAATTGGTGCACTGAGAGAGTTTCTGTGTCATTTGGAGTAGGCATTGTAAGTAGGCATTGGAGCAGGCATTGGTCCTATATGAGGCAATCTGCAGCCTTGTCTCTGGGCACTAGTTTTTATTTTTTTTATTTCAGCATATTACGGGAGTACAAATGTTTAGGTTACATATATTGCCTTTGCCCCATCTGAGTCAGAGCTTCAAGTGTGTCCATCCCCCAGATGGTGCACACCGCACCCATTAGGTGTGAATATATCCATCCCCTCCTTCTTGCTCCCCTCTGCCCGACACCCGACGAATGTTATTACTATATGTGCACTTAAGTGTTAATCGGTTAAAACCAATTTGATGGTGAGTACATGTGGTGCTTGTTTTTCCATTCTTGTGATACTTCACTTAGTAGAATGGGCTCCAGCTCTATCCAGGATAATATAAGAGGTGCTAGATCACCATTGTTTTTTTGTGGCTGATTAGAACTCCATGGTATACATATACAACGTTTTATTAATCCACTCATGTATTGATGGGCACTTGGGTTGTTTCCACATCTTTGCAATGGTGAATTGTGCTGCTATAAACACTCGAGTGCAGGTGTCTTTTTTATAGAATGTCTTTTGTTCTTTGGGGTAGATGCTCAGTAATGGGATTGCTGGATCAAATGATAGTTCTGCTTGTAGCTCTTTGAGGTATCTCCATATTACTTTCCACAGAAGTTGTACTAGCTTGCAGTCCCAGGCACTAGTTTTTCTCTTTTCCTCCCTTTTCCTTTTTTTTTTTTTTTTTTTTTTTTTTTTTTTTTTTTTTTTTTTTTTTTTTTTTTTTGAGACAGGGTCTTGTGTCTTGCTCTGTTGCCCAAGCTGGAGTGCAGTGGTACAAATAGCTCACTGCAAAAGCTCAGCTCAATGTAAACTCGAACTTATAAGCTCAAGAGATCCTCCTGCCTCAGTCTCCCAAGTAGTTAGGACTACAGGTGCACACCACCACGCCTGGCTAATTTTTTTTGAGATGGGGTCTCGCAATATTGCCCAGGCTGGTCTCAAGCTCCTGCCCGCAAGTGATTCTCCTACCTCTGCCTCCCAAAGTGCTAGGATTACAGGCATGAGCACCACCCCCAGGATTTTTTTTTTTTTCCTTAGTAACAATTAACATCTGTCAAGTGTTGCCCAAATCTGAACACTGATGTAGGGACTGTGTCTTTTCTCAATTAATAGTTCACTCTGCAACAACTCATCACAATAATTGGTGCACTGAGACAGTTTCTGTGTCATTTGGAGTAGGCATTGTAACTCTCATTTCTGTTTTGCCGATGAGGATACAGAAGCAGAGAGATTACATGATTTAACTAAGATCGTGTGTCCCCAAGTGTCCTAGCCAGAACCTAAACCCAGGTAGGATGTTCCAGGGCCTCCCTCCTCCTGAAATGATGGTCCGCACCACCTGTTGGGCCTGAAGGAGAGAGCAGCAAAGGCAGAAGCTGAAGAAGGGCTCTGGGAGGCAGGTACAAATAGTTAAGAGGGAAGGAGGGAGCACACACTGTGCTTCCCAAGTCCCTCAGGGAGCAAAAGGTGACCTGAAGCCCAGGAGAGCGTACCTAGCCCTGCTCCTAGAGAGCAATGGGGGCGGGAGCCCTGCCATGCAGACATCTCGACATGGACACTGCTTTCGTTTGGGACACCAGCAGCCCTGAGACATCCTCTGGTAACTTCTGAAGCAGAAGGAAAATGACAGTTCGGGAGAGGAGTTGGGAGGCCTCAGGCTGTGGGTGGTGTGGATCAAGAAGTGGATCCTAAACACCTCATGGGGACTGCTCGTGACGCTGGACGTGCTGATACAGCATAAACGTTATTTTGATGATTCGTTTTGCCAAGCAGTGCATGTGACATCCTGGACTTTTCCTTGCTCCCTGGGCCCACCACACTTACAAGAGATTTATGTTTTCCATTTCATTGACTATGGTTTGAATGTTTATGGGTTTGCATGACTTTTATAAACTGAAAAAAAATTTTTCTTTCATAATTTGATAGAATTTGGTTAACATCTAAGGACATAATAGTGCTGTCCCCCAAACCCATCATTAATAGTAAAGTTTTACAACAGTCATTATACTTCATTAGTATTGCTGAGGCAAGAGAGAGATGTCAGAAATTTAATCGAGCATTATTGTGCAGCCTAGACCTAAGAACAAGGGTTCATATATGTGGACCAAATATTCTCCTCCCCAGTGTCTTTAAGGGAGAGAGGAGAAAATTTTATGTGGCTTACTGAAGATGCAAATGAATTCTCAGAGATGAGCAGATGTATTGCTTGGAATGATTGCTGGCTTTTTCTGGGGTGAGTGAGCACGGTAAACAGATTCTGTGACTGTGCTTATGCCAGGGGCTCCAGCCCAGTTCTCCTCCCATCTCTGACCCCTTTCGTCTCATACTACAACTCTGTCAGTGGAAGAAGAATGTGATGAGTTTTCCCAAGGATGGGGCAAAGTGGTTCATTTCCCCCCATTACCTAATAATACAAATCATTAAAAGAAAAAAGCTGGGAGAAGGCTCCATCCAAATGTCTCATCAAAATGTCCCTGACTTGGAAAACACTGTGCCAAAGTGACTGTTTCAAAGCCTCTGAAGTCAAAACACCTGCATGCTAGTGGCTGCCTCAAATGGCAGTATCAAAATGACTGTCAAAACAGCTCCATCAAAATGCTATGTACCTAGAGGCTGTGTGGGATGCTTTTTAGATACTTCTAGGCATAATGGGACTGGGACCTCATTACGGTTTCTCCTCCACATCCAAGTCCCTTGAGGCTTCAAATATCTGTATTAAAATTTTCACACCAAATGCGTGTCAGGGAAAAGGCAAGCAGAGGAGGCTTTTAGGTAGAAAGGACAACATGCACACAGACACAGAGACAAGACACTGAATGGGGAAATGGCCACAACCCACTGGCATTTCAGGTTGCTCGTCGTTCAACCTTTATTAAGCACCTCCTGTATGCTTCACCATGTTGTCCTCATCATTTTGGAGAGGACATACTTGATCTCTAGTACTTGGGTAGATATTTTTTTCCTTCCTCTCAACAACAAAAAAAATATTAATACATCTGGTTCCTAAACCAACTTTGAAACTCAAGTTTGGGCCGGGTGCAGTGGCTCTCACCCAAGGCAGGAGGATTGGCTTGAGCTCAGGAGTTCGAGACCAGCCTGAGCAAAAGCGAGACACCATCGCTACTAAAAATAGAAAAAGTAGCTGGGCGTCATGGTGACTGCCTGTTGTCCCAGCCACTTGGGAGGTTGGGGCAGGAGGATCCTTTGAGCCCAGGAGTTTGAGGTTGCAGTGAGCTATGCTAATGCCACTGCACCCTGGCCAGGGCAAGAGAGTGAGACCCTGTCTCAAAAAAAAAAAAAAACCCAAGTTTGATTTTAGTGATGCATAGTTTTCTGTCAAATATTTTTCTAATTATTTTTAAATTCACCTTGATTTGAATTAAATACTTCAGAAAAAATTAATTTTTTTCATTTATTTTGAAATTACCTTATTCTGACAGATAAACTACTTGGTTTATTTTGAAATACATAATTATACTAGAAATACAAACATGCAAAAAATTGCTGACCAATTAAGTATTAAGCATCACTTTGTATGCCATAACTTTCTGAAAAGAAAATACCAGTAATTACTCAATTTTAATAATACGTTGCGTTCTATAGAAAAGTGTGCTGAAACATTTGAAATACTGTATGTCAATCTTCTTAAAAAATGAATTTTATCTGTGGATTAAGTACAGATTATTTTTCTATAATATTACTATTAACCTGAATGTTCCCATGGTAACAAGACATCTAACAGAATATAAAGCAGACAACTTTTAATATTTAAACCATAACTCATAAATAAAAACATATTTATAGTTGTATGAAAGTTACGCATTAATCCCATTGATCGGAGATGCATAAATCTTCTTAGAAATCATATTTTTAAAATTTTCATGTTAATTTTTTGTAACTCATTTCTGATTATAAAAGTAATACATACATACTTTCTGTAAAAAAAAAAAAAAACTAAAATATATCAGAAGAAGAATTAAATAAACCCTGAGATGAAAACCACTAATGTTTGTTTTAATCATTTTTGTATTTTTTTTATGTTTTAAAAACAATATTTGGATCAGAATATAAATTTAGTTTTGCATTCATTTTTTTCTTCTTCTCATGTCATTATTTTTAAAATTTTCTTTGTAAGTGGAAGATTTGTTATTGTCTCTATGATGTAACCATATACTTTTGCTTAAGTAACTTTTTTTAGTCTTGTCCACAATAAATCTAATACTTGCAGTTGTGAAGTCATATTCCACTCCCTCAAAAAAATGACGAAAACTGTTAAATTTTCATGTCCCTTTTTTTTTTTTTTACTGATTTTATCAGGTGATCTCTATAAGCACTCAGAATTGACCAAGGATGTTTCAGACTAATTTGCCCTCACTAAACATGTTTTTTGTGTCTAAAACAAAGTAATTGAGAACTCTTGTAGAAACAATCCTAAAACAACTAACTTCTGAAAAAGAATTTAGGGAGGGTTTATATTTGCTTTATATTTGGACCTACATATAGTAATTTCCAAGGAAGACCATAGCATGAAATTTTATATATTGTTTACCACTTTGTCTCACAAAGGTAAGATGATAGCCAGAAAATGCTCCACATGTGAACCCTTTTTGTTATTAAATATATTTTCATAATTTTAACGTTGAAATAGTGTCAAATATTAGACACACACAGATTATATCTATCCTGTCATGGTCTATTTAATAGCACAGGGACCCTAAAATCCAACACACCCGATTTACTGGACCCTGTCCACACAGTCAGACAGGGAAATGCTGACATTGCCTTTTGGTCGCTAGTAGCAGCAAGGAGAAATTTACAATACGTTAGAGAAGGCCTCAACCCAAGAGGAGAAATGCAGTCGAGGACCAGGAACTTTGGGAACTAGGATTGGAAAGATTTGGGAAAACAGAACGTCCTTTTCTTTCCCAGAAGTCTCATCTCAGCGGCCCTCTACCACAGGGGATGGGTGCTTCTTGAAAGAGAGCTTTTGTTCCTCGGTCCACAGGGCGAGGGAAGACAGCTGCCCACAACTCCTAGACTCACAGGAAGATACAGGTCCAGCCACCTGCAGAAACGGATTCTCCCTCAGTCCCAGGTAATTGTCACAGCTTAACTTGGGTGCTAATCCCACGCCCATCAGCTGTGACCAGGGTGCAGTCACCTTGTAAAAACTTGGGTGCTCTGATTTACCACTGATTTTTGAGGGCTGGAGACCAGATGACACCCCTGATTTTGTCTACTCTAATCAAGAGGCTGAACAGTAGGTTCTTAATTCATACAATATATGGTTTTCTTTTTACTATTTTTTTCTCATTTGAGAATTATATGAATAGTACATGAATACATTTTCCTTGTATCCTGTGTGTAAACTTCCAGACCCTTTTCCTTGGGGGATCTTACTGTAGGTATTATTCTGCAATAACTTCTTGTTTTGACACTTACTATGTCTTATATATTAGTGATATATTTTAATGAATTAATTTTTAAAGGTATACTAGTAATGCATGAATGCATTTCTATTGTAAAAAAAATATAGTAATACAGATCATATGGATAAAAAAGTCAAAATTCTGTTTCACACCACTCCTGAACTATTATTTTTTATCTTACTAGTCTTATGGTCTAGGTATATTGTTCTGCAATTTCAATTAATGTATAAATATAATATATACTTGTTATTTAAAAATATGTTGCCAAAAAACATTATTTGAAATACATGTACAGAGTAAAAAATAAAATCCTTTTTCAATACCCTCCACCTGCAAGAATTAAACTTGCTTTCCCCAAGGTACCATTAAAAGTTCATTATGTATTCCAGATTTTTTTCTATATATTTACACATGAGATCTGTCTGGAAAGTATCCAGCCATGTAACCATTCTCATTATATTAACAATGGCTGGATACTTTACAGATAGACCTCATACACACATCCATATAAAAGTATGTATTTTGGGATTTTTGTCTTTTGACATAATTGGTATCAAAGAATAGAGATTAACAGAACTTTGCCTTCTAAAAATGTATAGATATGTGTTGCAGATGGCTCCACATTGGTACATGCAGACTTGTTGAGTTCTGCATAGCATTCCATATCATAGATGTGTTGTAATTTATTCCTTTATAGGTAGATATTTATTGTTTCAATTTTTCATTATTAGAAATATTGTGATGAATATATTTGTATGTATTTTTTCATGCTCATATGAGGATATTTCTTCTATATCAAAGAAACACAAATATTACTAAAGGGTCCTCCAGAAAAGGCTATAATAATGTCATTCCCAATAGTGTATGAGAACGTCCATTTGCACACAACATTGCCAACCCTGGATATCAGCAATCCTTTTTCGTTGTTACCAGTCTGAAGGATTAAAAAAAATCTGAACTTCTTTTTGTTATAATTTGTGTTTCCTGATGGTTAGTGAGAATGAGCATCTCTGTATGTTCGTCCATTGTTTATATTTCTTCTTTGAATTGTCTATTCACATATGTTCCTTTTTTCTCTTAGAGTTTTTACCATATTTTTTTAAAAAAATCAATTTCTAGGAATAATTTATTGATATGTCATTACATATTTTGCAAATATTTCCTACTTTTACTTCATGCTATTTTCATCATCTGAAATTTCAATGTTTTAAACAGTCAACACTGTTAGTCTTTTTCTTAATGGTTTCTAGATGTCGTGTATTGTTTAGGAAGTTTTTTTTACCACACCAAGATTATAAATTATTCTCTTATTTATAAATACATTGATACTTTTTTAAAGGTTTAAGTTTTGAAACAACCTAGAATTATTTGTGCATGTCCATATTTTAAGTTGGGAGCATTTCATTCTAAATAAATAGCCAATGCTCTTATTTATGGACTTGACTAATATTTAATCAGTGATTTGAAAATCTACCTCTTATAAATTAAATTCTCATATATAATTGATCTGTTTCTAGATCTTATTTTCTACTTATTCTTTTTTACTCTTATGACAATGTTATGCTGTTTCAGTTACCATAACTTCATTTTATGTTTTAATACATGGTGGTTATTCTTTTCTCAACTTTTCCTGACATTCTTATACATGTTTTTCTTCTAGATGAACTTAAATATCTTCTAATCAAGTTCCATAGGGCATTTTTTTGGATGCCCTTCCGGTTTCCTTCCAATCTTCTGTAGGAAAAAATTCTGCAGGAAGATTGCAAAACTATCCTGTAAAACCATCTGGGACTGGTTCCTTCCTAAAACTGATGTTTCAAAACCATCCAGGCTCTTTTATGGTAATTGGTCTGTTTGGGTTTTCTACTTCTCTTCCGTCCAACACAATCATTTGTATTTTGTAGAAATCCTCCCCTTTCATCTAGATTTTCAAATTTCTCTCTGTAAAATCGTCTTCCTTACTCATATCTTACGTTGGTAATTTTTTCTTTTCACTTTTGTGCTAATGGGACATGACAAAGATTTGTTGACTAGTATCTAGACACGTGGATGAAGTCTCCTCTGAACTGTGTTGCTTTTCTTCCCCGACCGGCTAAGTGAGAGCTAATTGTGTGCTCTGTGGAGTTAGCAGGGCATTCTGACTGCCAAGTTTCATTCTGGGCAGGAAGAAGTCAGGAAGGCTGGCGACCTCCCCCATTCAGTTGCCAAAATCAAGAGGGCTTGAATCTGGAGCAGATCCCATTAGTGTTACTGAACATATGTTCCCTTTTTTCTTCCCTCTGTCTCTGTGGTGGAGTTCCAGAGGAATCATGCCCAGCTCTGTTTGGCTCCTCCAAGGCGCGATAATTCTCGGAGGAGACTTCGGCCTCCTGTGGCAGATTATTCTCCCTCCAAAGAGGGTTTTTCTGATTTATCCAGCGGCAAACACTGCTAATCCCTGCCACTCAGATTAAGTGGAAAGGGAGAGAGAAATAAGGTGCCCAACTGGCCTAGCTATTTCAAGAATGTGTTGACGCTGAGCTGGGGATAATCACAGAAATTCCTTCAACACTGTAAAATTTTCTTACTCGTGTTTTAGCCTGAGGTTTTTTCTAACCTTGTTTCTTCATCAAGCCGATTCCATTTTGTTTCTATTTATCTTCCCAGAAAATTTCATTTTCTGGGCATCCTTTCTCATTTTCTAGCACTGATATAGATTTATTCTTGAGAAACAAATAAACAAAACTGTTTCTGCCATTTCCCTAAGGGATTGGAAGTGAGCAAGAATGTACACACACGCACTCTTCCACCGGTGTTAGCCTCTTTTGAAAAATTTATTTACAATGAACTAAAGAGGATAGTCCAAATAAGTAAATAACTTGGTGAACAAAATAAGGAATGAATTAGGAACCTCTATGCTCTCATTTCACTGTGTATTTTCTCACTGTTTTAATAGTTAAACCTGTGTAATGGCTGTTTAAGTCGCTGTGAGAACACGGACCATGTCCCTGTTGTGTGCCATTTGTACCCCTAGCGCACAGCATTGCCTCAAACACAGTAAGCATTCCATAAATATTGGTTAAATAGATAAGTGAATAAATTATTTCCTACACAAACAGAAAATCACTAAAAGGACCTCTGCAGCATTTGGCGCAAATTTATACAGGTAGTGACAGGACTGGAGCAAGGATCGCGTCTGACTCCCCCTCAAGTGCTCTTTCCACTGACTTCTTTGAGATGTTTGCTTTATTAATGCCTTCCTTCGAATTTCCACTTAGGCAAAGACAAGCGGAAAGAAGTCTGACTGTAGTTGACAATGGCAGAAATTGTCACCCTGCTGAACTAATGTAAACTTCACTTCCTACGTTAGCACTTCAGGACATCAGCTTGAATAGTTCTATCCCTTCTTCCTCTTGTGTCCCTTATTAGAGTAATAAACTGAAGCTCATATCCCCTCTCTGATTATGTGGTAAACTTTATTAGCATTTCTGGCCTTTAATAGTTTTGCAAAGGAAAAGATGGCGGTTAGACTGTGTGTGTGAGTGTGTGGATGGGTGGGTGTGGATGGGAGAGGGTGGATGTGTAGGGCTTGTTTGTTGTTTTAAAATTTAACATCTGAGTTAGGGAGAATAGTGAATTGGCAAGCCACTGGTTTCCTAGAATAAGATCGTTTCTTTCCAGAGAAAGGCAAAATGGCCCTTTTCTATTTTATCCAAGCATCATAATAACTACGGGTCTGTGAACCTAATAGCTAAATTGTGGTGATCACAGAAGACCTCTCTAAAATACACTTTGATAGAATCCATTTGCTCACCAACATCTTACCACGGGTAAATAGATGTTATTTGTCTTGCCTGTGATTATGCTGCTCATATATTTAATGTGGGTGATGGGCTGGACTTAGCAAAAATGTTTTTGTTCCCTTGTATTGTCATTTTTTTCTTACTTTCTTGTAAATTCTGGATGTATATTTGTATTAGAAGTTTGTGCTTAAATCTGCTTTTTACAGATTAATATGAAGGTGATTATTAAAACATTTTACATGCTATCGAAAGATCCTACTGAGATTGTCATGAAAAGACTTATCTTATGAATTAAAGTTTTAATTGATATATACAGTAATTTTCACTTACTATTATAAGGAATCTGGAATGTTTTCAGATTGTAGGTTCTGACAAAATTAAATATATCCACCTTATATTAAGTAATAGTTGCCAATACAATTTAATAATTGGCTTTCACTAGTTTCTATTTAGAATGGTTGTACCTGAAAAAAAAAAAGAGCAATTTTTTTTTGTAGAGTATATAATTCCAATTTAACCAGAAACTACTACCACAAAAAACAGGACAACCTACCACAATGTCTCAGGTCAGGCTTGTCAGGGTGGCATAGTATCATGAAATCATGGAAGGTTTACAGATAGAAATTACCTTGGAGAGCTGTGTGAATTTGCTCCATGACCGTTGAGAATGAGAAAAATATTATTTCTTAATATTTTCCAAATCGAGTCAAATCTTTCTAGGCCCACACCTGTTAGGATTGTTGGAACTCTGTTCTTTATCATTTGAAGTGTGGTCCTTTCCTTGAGCCACATAAAAATGCAGGGTGCTACATAGCTCAGGGAACTCTGGGGGGTGGTCTCCTGGCTTTTCATCAAGGTCCCTGTGATGGTTATTTGTCATCTTGGCTGGACTATGGTGCCCAGTTGTTCAGCCAAGCACCAGTCTAGATGTTGCCGTGAAGGTATTTTTTTAAAGATATGATTAACATTTAAACCAAAAGACTTTGAATACAGCAGCTTATTCTCCATAGCCCTCCATGGGCCCCATCCAATCAGTTGAAGACCTTAAGGGCAAAGACTAAGGTTTCCCAAAGAAGATGCAAGTCTGCCTCAAGACTGCAACAGAAATCCTGCCTGAGTTTCCAGCCTGCAGATTTCATAATCAGCTCTATGAACAAATTTCAATGACCCCTATATGTTTTTTTATAATCTTCTCTGTGAACTAACTACTTAAACTGCCAAGTTGTTTCCCAGAAATGTGGCTTTTCGGCAACACAAAGGAGCTGAGAGTCTGAAGCCCCCTGGGGGGCTTCCTGACCCCAAAATTAACCATCACCCACAGCCTGCCCCCAATACCCCTTGTTAGTTACACCACGACCTGCCCCAAGGCCCATGGCCCCTCCTTTAAAAGCCCATGATCTCTGTTAGTCCAAGAGACAGATTTGAGGCAGCTTCTCCCCTTCTCCCTACAAGACATCTAAAATTAAAAATTCCTTTCTTCTTTGGCACGGCGAGTTACTGGACCTAGACCGAACGATTTCAGACTCAAGATCGCAAGACCAATGAATTTCCAGGCTGCTGACCTGCTCTATAAATTTCAAACTTAGCAGCCTCCCCAATCACGTAAACCAGTTCCTTAAAATAAGTCTTTCTCTGTTGGTTCTGTTTCCCTGGAGAACCCTGATTAATACATTCCCCCTTGAGATGGTCACTGGCCATGAGTCGCATTCAGAGTTGGACCATTCTGCTGCTCCCAATGTCCTCTCCCTCCATGCTGCTCCCTTGCCCCTGTGATGCTTGCCTTGGTCCTCGAGGCAGCAAACCTTAGTGTTCGGTCCCAGGACTCCACATGCTGCCTAGTCAGGAGTCTTGCTTCATCCTGCTGCCACGTGGTGGCAGAGTATGAGTCTATGCCCGATCCTGGTCTCACTGCTCTTCCACCTTCTCGGCCTCTGGGAGTCCAGCTCTGCCCTGGGGGCGAGTCATGCCCAATCACCACCTTCAAACCCAAGCATTAGAATTTACCCTTTCCTACCCCCTCACAACTCCCACCACACCTTGGGCAGAACCATCTACCTCCCACCAAAGATCTGAATGGGAATAAATTCAAGAAGACTTTTAAAATACAAAAAAAAGCTATTTATTTCTCTTTGGGCAACAAACTCAACACAAAAGCTTGGTATTAAGTACTAGAAAATGACTTTTTTATGCCTCTGATTATCTTACATCAATGAGAATAGACATGAACTAATTCTCACTCAACTATCCTGTTTCGAACGTAAGGAACCAAGACACAGAGAAGTTAAGTGGCTTCCTCAAGTTTCCCAGAACACCCTTGTAAAAACAATAAGAATGTATCTGACGCCATATCCCTCCCTTTCCCCACCCCTTCACCTTACATCTGGCCATGAGCTGTTGCATATTTGTGCATGAATTACGAAGTCCCCGGCGTTGAAACCGCTTTGCCACTTCGATATGAAATGGCAGGTTGGAATCTGATGCTTAAATGGATCTCAGTCTCTGTGGCTATTGGCAGCCAGAGCTTCCTCCACATAATTCAGCCACAGGCTTTGGGAGGGAAGAGGGTCACTTCTGAAATAAGTAACTTAGTTCAAGCTTGAAATTCTGGGGGCACCACCTGGCACCAGTGATTAAAATGTCCTACAAAATGTAACTACTTTATCCCTCCTTTTAATGAGCAATCTTCTTCTGATTTTTTTTCTTTCTTTTTTACATCTACCAGGGGCTTTGGGCTATGGCATTATGACTCTTTCTATCGATCTCATGGGCTCATTATGTAAGCTTATTTCTTCTGCTGATACAGGAGCAAAAAAGGCTGACTTGTGACTTTCTTTCGGTTGCACTCAGTTGTCTAAACATACTCAGACATTCAACAGTACATGAGTAGTCAGCCATTCGGTCTTTCAGCCAAGCAGGCTGTGGCTGGGGATTGCTTTAGAAAATATCTGCTTTTGATCAAAATAAAATTCAAACTGTAAACCAAGATAGTTTAATACCTATAATAAGCCTTGTCCCTCAGGGTCATAATAAAACTGTCAGCTTCATGTGTCACCAGCTCTCTCTCTCTTCTCTCTCACTCTTTTTCTCCAGTGCTCACTACTCTTGTTCTCATTATTCATCTTCTTTGTAGCTAATGGTTCCTACATTCCGGTTGTTTTCTTTAGAGATCTCCTTTTGGTAGAGGTTGTCATATTGTGTCCTTGAATGTTTTTATATCTAATTCTAAGAGAAAAACATGTGTGTTTGGATCATCGGTCAGGAGGACCTAGAGTTGTTGGAAATCAGAATATGCCCCCCTGGCCTGGTACCACCAAATACATCTGCCGGGAGTGGAGAGCTCAAGAGTTCTGCCAGATTATCACCTGGTACCACTGCCATGGGGCCATACATTGCAAATACCGTCAAAAGCAGGTTGTGTAGACTCTAACACCAGACCACTAAAGTTATAATCCTAGCTCTACTGATTGCAATCTGTTTATAAACCATGTTTAAGTTATTTTTTTTCTCTATGCCTCAGTTTCCTTACCTGTAAGTTGGAGATTTAAAAGAAAAAAACTTACATCACAGAGTTGCTGAAAGGCTTTGGTGAATTAGTACCTGTATTGCCCGCAGGATGGTACTTGGCACATTTCAAGCACTGAATTAGGGTCACAGCAGTCCCCCCTTATTCTCAAGTGATGCATTCTAAAACCCCCGGGAGATTCCTGAAACCGCAGATAATACCAAACCCTATTTATACTATGTTTTTTCCTACATAAACACACCTATGGTAAAGTTTAGCTTATAAATTAGGCACAGTAAGAGACTAACAACAATAACTAATAATAGAACAGTTATAACAATATGCTATAATTAAAGTTATGTAAATGTGGTCTCTCTCTCTCTCTTTCTCAAAATATCTTATTGTACTCCACTCACCTATTTTTGGACCACAGTTGACCTTGGGAGGCTGAAACCATGGAAAGCAAAACCAAGGATAAAACGGGCCTACTGTTAGGTATTATTAACCAGGTTTTTGAGAGACTTTTGTTCTGTTCTACTGAAGACTAAAACGGAGTTTATAAGAAAAAAAGTATGTGTTTTATATTTGGTTCTGTTATGAACATTGATTTAGAACACAGTAATATTCCTTCGGTTTCCTGGATAAAAACTGTGCACTTGTTCTGGAAAATAGTCTTTTCTTTTGGGCTGAAGTATTTGAGATTCATCCTAAGCAAACAGGGGTTTTCGAGATCACTGTAGCTTTGAAAATTCTTCAGATCATCTAGATTCCCAACCACCTCCTTATGGTTTGGAAAGAAAAAAGAGAGGTGATAAGAGTGGTGGACTTAAGATGTAGGAGGTTGAAACTAGGTTTTATTTGGCTGTGTAAAAAAATAACATCTCTGAGATTCAGTTTTCTCATCTGAAAATTGAGGGTGTCCCTGCAAAGAAGCTAGTTTGGAAATAATTCTGTCGGAGCACTAATTCATTAACACATATAATTTTAAGTTCTAAATATAAGAAAAGTTAAATTAAAAACAAAGCTATTCAATTATCAACATAAAATATAGATGAATATCTGATATGAGGGTGAGAAAGGTATTCCTAAGAAACATCTCAAAAAAGGAAAAATTGATTATCAAAATGTTAAAAATAACTTCTACAAATCAAAAACTTAAGAAAATGTAAAGGCAAACAACATAATAGTATTTTTAACAGTGTAAGAGGGAAATATATACATTGTATAAATTCTTAAAAGCTAACAAAAATGATGAAAACACCATGATAAAAGTGAATAAAAGAATTTGAAACCAATCACAATCTGTGGACCTTATTTGGAGCTTGATTCCAATAAACAAACTGCAAAGTAATTAGAGATATAAGAAAACTGGAAATTTTAACCTTTGATATTTGCTAATAAAAAGAATTGTTAATTTTTTCAAGTATGATAATGGTATTGTCAGTGTGTTTAAGAGAGTCCTTATTTTTTAAAGATACATTCTGAGACATTTACAGATGAAATGGTATGATGTCTGGGATTTGCTTAAAAACAATATAGGCATGGGGCTAGTGGATTGGAGGTATCACTGAAGCAAGATTGGCCATGAATTGATGGTTTTTAAAGAGGTATGATGGGCTCCTTATTTTTATCAATTTTTGTGTAATGTTTAAAAATTTCCATATCAAAAAGAATACATAAAGTCTATTATTTAGGGCAGTGAAGACACAATTCAAAACAATATGTTTACATAAATACATGAATGCATGAAATGTGTACATGTGCATGTGTATAAAGCGTAACTCTGCTCGGGAAGAGAGGAATGTGATTAGGGAGGGGGTCCATAGACACATCAACTCTATTGCTAACTTTTTAATTCTTAAACTAGATAGAACATAAGTTATGATTGTTGTAGTATTATTTATTTAGTTTTAATATATCTTTGTTATTCCTTTATATTAAAAAAATTTAACTGTTCTGTCTCCATTGTTTTTTCAAAAATACAAAAAAAAAATTTTAACAAAAGAAAAAATAAAGCTAACCATTAGCTATTAGGAAAAATATTCAAACTTGTTTTAACTAAAAGAAAAACAAATTTAGATAAGATCCCATGTTGTTTTTTTCCTAGAAAACTGGAAAAGATTAAAACATTATAATAATCAGTGCTGGCAAAGACAGTGAATTAGACACTCTTAGACACTGATGGAAACAAAAATTATTTCTGACTTTCTTGAAGGCAACTTGATGTACAAATCAAAATAAAGTAATTCCGCTCCTAGGTATTCTGAAGAAATAACCAGACAGAAACACAAAATCTTCATTAAAGTTTGTTCATTGCAATTATGGTTTATAGGAAAATTGGAAACATCCATATCTAACAGCAGAAATTTAGTTAAATTCTAAAATCCCCGGGAGAGTACTAAAACCGCAGATAGTGCCGAACCCTATTTATACTGTGTTTTTTCCTATATATACATACCAATGGTAAAGTTTAACTTATAAATTAGGCACAGTAAGAGATTAACAACAATAACTAATAGTAAAATGTGATGGCATGCTCATAAAATAGAATCCTATGTAGGAATAAAAAATCATGTTTTTAATGACCTGGAAAACATGCCTGACAAGTCTTAGAAAGCAAGGTAAAGACTGTGCATACGGTATGATCCCATCTTTGCAAACAAGAAACAGAATGTGAGTGTGAGTGTGCTAGCAGGGATATTGCAGTTTGAGATCATGCGTCGCCTTCCGAGACGTAAGCAAGTCTGGGCAGGCCTAAGTAACTGGTGGGTGGCCTTCCAGGCCTCTTTCAGTTTGCTTGGGGGAACAAAGGAACCTCCTGGAAAATAACTCATTCTAAGCAAAAAGGGAGTTGTGGAAAACAAATTTGACAATGAGACAAAGCCTTGGGGTGAGGGGTAGGCTGCAATAATCCTGAGTCCAGGGGTGTCTGAAGCCTGCATCTGTCCTGGCGCAGCCTCCAGGGCTCAGAGCAGGTCTTCAGAGACAAAGGACTAGGCAAAGGTGAGAAGAGCTGTTTAACCAGAAGCCTTGCAACACACTGGGGCACCACTCTGTTTTAGTGCCGTAACAGAACCTAACCCAAAGGGGCAGGAGAGCTTTCTTTGCTGCTTCTCTGTAGGCCGGCGCCCAGCTCGGAGCCTTGAAGGCTTCAGTGCGCCAGGACCATTCTTGATGGTAAAAAGCAGCCAGGTACTGCAGAAACAGCACTGGGCCTTGAGCCTGCCACATGGGAGCCACCTGGGCTGGTGCCTGGGCACCTGTATGATACCCTCTAGAAACCAGAGAAACACCCCGGGAACAGGGCAAGATTTTATAGGGGACTGAGGTTACTGCATTGTCACAAGGCAGCAAAACAGAGGTGGCCTGTTGAAGCTGTATTATACTCCTGCGGTCCCCAACCCCTGGGCTGTGGATGGGTGCAGGTCTGTGGCCTGTTAGGAACCAGGCTGCGCAGCAGGAGGTGAGTGGCGGGGAGCAATAGAACCTTCATCTGTATTTACAGCCACTCCCCATCGCCCGCATCTGGGCATAAGCTCCGCTTCCTCTCAGATCAGCGGTGGCATTCGAGTTTCACAGGAGAGCAAACCCTACTGCAAACTGTGCTGATCTAGTTTGCTTGCTCCTTATGAGAATCTCATGCCCGATGACCTGAGGGGGTGATGTTAGTGCCGGAGAGCAACTGCAGATACACATTATCATTGGCAGAGAGATTTCCCTGCACAAAAAATGTGATGTGCTTGAATCATCCCCAAACCATCTTCCCCCACTCCAGCCTCGGTTCATGGAAAAATTGTCTTCAGTGAAACTGGTCCCTGGTGCCAAAAACTTGGGGACTGCTGCTATACTTAACTGCAGACAGTGGTTTGAGGAAACTCAGATTACACACACACACACACACACACACACACAAATGTCCAGAAAAATGACCCCAAAATAACACGCAAAATGTTATTGGTTCTCATTATCTACATGACTTTAATTTTCCTCTATTGTAAGGGGGTTGTGATGGTGTCAGTTTAAGATTAAATATGTCTGCTGCTGAGGTTTAGATATGACAGAGCATGCCTGAGAACATTGTGGTGAATGTTCTGTGGTCACTATAGTGGAAATCTCCAGGTTTTTGGCTCAGTGAAGGCCTGAGGATTATTCTAACAAATTTTACTCTAAAGAAAGAGAAAGCATATTTGATTTTTTTTTCCTACTGTTATCAGGAAAATATGGCATATGATATCTCCATTCCCTTTTAGGTCAAATATTCTATATGTTTTTATAATTCTGTAGAAATGTCTATGGGTCCCTAATTAACTATGTGACTCATATAGAAATATGAATGTATAATAAATAACTTCTGTTATATAGGTTGTGTTTTGCTCACAAAATTTCCTTTATCTTCTGATGGCATCCACAAAAATAGTCATGAAGACTATTAGTTTACATACATTCATATAAGAGATCCAACAGCTAGAAATATCTAGAACAAGAAAAACAAGAGAATTTACTTAAATTGTGTTTTATTTATGCTAATCTTTTCAATCCCTTGTGTATATGAAGGAGCTACATCTTCATTTTAGCTATTATTATTAAATTCTTTTGTATTTCTCAATTGAGCTGAAATATGAAAATGATGCATTTGCATTTATCGGGAACCCAAGTCTGACACAACAGCAGTTTCATGTGATAACATGATAAATAAATTGAGGTCTCGAGGGGAGGGGAGGTAGAGACGGACCTTCTTTTAACAAAGGCAATCTGAAAAAGATACTATTAATAATAACATTTGAAAGCTGTCAGAGTAATACACTTAGGATATATAAAGTACTTACAGTCTTTGTGCAGGAGAGTACCACATTAAGAATCTTTTTATTAGTTGAGATTTTTAACTTTTAGAATATCTGTTGATTATGGGAGAACTAGCCTTTTGATTAAGATTACTCCTACATTTTTTTCATTTTTTTAAATTGGCAGTAATATTTCATTACTAATATGGCAATCACATTTTGGCAAATAGCCTTTATCATATTTTAATAATTTCCTTTGATTTCTACTTTACATTTAGCATAGGAGGTTCTTTATCAAAACATTTTTAGCATCTTACAAGCATGATATATTCATGGCTTTTCTCCTTTAATTTACTGATGTAATGATTATGTTGAAATATTTTCTGGTTTTGAATCGTTCACACATCCCTGGAACAAACTACCTGCTTGTGTGGCATTCTTTTGATGTACTGCTGTTCCATTTGTTTATAGTTTATTTAGATAATTTGCATCTAGATCTGTTAGTAAATTTGGCCTCATATGACTTTTGTTCTTGTTGTTCTACTATCTATATTAGGTGTTGGTATTAAGGTTAAATTGGTTTTATAAAATGAACTGAGGAGATTTCCTTTTATCTCCTATCGAGTTGGCATTGTTAAAATAAGATTAGTATTATCTGTTCTTCAAATGTTACTATTAGTTTAAAGTCAATATGGGCCTGATGCTTTTTAAATGATTAAGTTTCATCATCTTTCCAAATGCTTATAAAGGTTTTTGTCTGCTCAAATTTCTATTTCTTCTTGATCAAATGCTGTAGATGCATTAGTCAGGGTAGGATATGCTAGGCTGAAGTAACAAAACACTAAGTCTCAGAAGCTTAACACAATACAAGTTTATTTCTGGTTCACATCACAGTTCAAGATGGGTCATAGAGCCATCCTTCAACTTACAGCTATAGATATCTGGAATATTCCAAAATCATCATAAAAGAGGACTAAAGGAATGACCAGTATACCTTTAGGTGCTGGGCCTTGAAAGTGGTTTATATCACTTGTATTCTCACAGCTTTGGCCAAATCTCAGTCTCCTTGTCTCTGTCTAACAACAAACGGTCTCTGTGTCCATGAAGAAGAAATAGTGAGGAAATAAAATAGTATCTCTCGACCATAGTAGTTATATTTTGCCAAGAAATCATTTAATTTTGCTATATTTTCAAATTCATTACCATAGAATTGCACATGTTCCTTTATAATCATTTTATTTTTTTATTTTATTTTATTTTTTTTTTTTTGAGACGGAGTCTCACTCTCTTGCCTGGGGTGAGTGCCGTGGCATCAGCCTAGCTCACAGCAACCTCAAACTCCTGGGCTCAAGCAATCCTACTGTCTCAGCCTCCCGAGTAGCTGGGACTACAGGCATGCACCACCATGCCCGGCTAATTTTTTCTATATATATTTTTAGCTGTCCAATTCATTTCTTTCTATTTTTGGTAGAGACGGGGTCTCGCTCTTGCTCAGGCTGGTCTCGA
>RJWJ010000432.1:0-188581 GCA_004363605.1 Indri indri | reverse complement strand
GCCCACCTCGGCCTCCCAGAGTGCTAGGATTACAGACGTGAGCCACCGCGCCTGGCCTCTTTATAATCATTTTAATTATATCCCTATCTCTAATTACATCTTCTTTGCTATTCTTAATTTTGTATAATTTATTTTATCTTTTTTGCCCTTACCTGATGTTCATCTATTGGTCTTTATGAAAAACAAGTTTTTGAAGTTTTTGTTTTTATTTATTCCTTCTATTATTATCACAAATAATTATTGAGTACTATTCTAAGTAAATGCACAGTTTGTGGCAATAAGCAAAAGAAAGTTCCTGTTCCCATGGAATTTGTAATCCTCCATCTTTCTTTCAGTCATTTTGCTGTTCTAATATCACAAGTTGGATGATTTTTAAATTTATCTTAAATTGTTCTTTTCATTTATTTTTTTTTAGAGACAGGGTCTTTTTCTGTTGCTCAGATTGGAGTACAGTTGCTCAGATAACCTTGAACTCCAGGCTCAAGTAGTCCTCCTGCCTCAGCCTCCCAAGTAGCTGGGTCTACAGGTACATGCCACCATGACTGGCTGATTTTTTTAAAGTTTTTTGTAGAGACAGGGTCTTACTATGTTGCCCAGGCTAGTCCTGAACTCCTGGCCTCAAGCAATCCTCCCACCTCAGCCTCCTGAGTAGCTGGGATTACAGGTGAGAGCCACAAAGCTAGGCCATTCTTTTCATTTTTAATAAAAGTTTTCAAGGCTATAAAATTTCTTTCAGTTTTAATGCGTTCCAGAGGTTTTGGTATTAACAATTTTCACTTTCTTTTCTTTTTAGATCATTTTTTTCTTTAGTTTTAATTTCCTCTTTGATTTAGGATTTTTTTTTTTAAATAGCAGATTTCATTTCCAAGTAGTTAATTTTTTGATGTTGTATCTGTTTTATCTCTTTGTTGAACTATTATCAGAAAATATGGTCAGTGAAATCCCTACTTTTTAGAATTTATTAATGTTTTCTTTGTGGCCTTGAACATGATTGATTGTTCTAAGTGTTCCATGGATCTAAGCAGAGAATGTATGTTCTCTGATGTAAAATACAGTTTTATATAGCTTGTTGATTATAGTGTTAAAATAATTTATGCCTTTACTTATTATTTAGCTACTTGATCTGTCAAATTCTGGGAAAAGCATATTAAATTCTCCCACTATATTTCTTTAAAAATCTAGATGTACTTACAGAAACTTTTTACATTGTTGATGGCTGTGTTAATTTATATATAAAAGTTTATGCATAAATTATGGGAAAAGACTTTCCCTAGTCTCAGAGAACCCTATCTCTCCACCATTAAATAATGTCTCTCTCTGTTCTGTTTAATGTTTTTGGCCTTGTTGATTATTGATATTTTTGCACCTGCATTCTATTTGTTTACATTTGCTGGTACAGGTTAAACATCCCTAATCTGAAAATTTAAAATATGAAATGCTCCAAAATCCAAAACTTTTCAAGCACCAACATGATGCCACAAGTGGAAAAATACCACACTTGACCTCACGTGACGGGTCGCAGCCAAAGCGCAGGCACCCAGTGATGAAGATGACATGTTGACACTGCAGAAAAAGTGCCTCTAGACAACATGGTGAAAATGCGTGATGGGCTTGTTGAAGCACTCGAGCAGTGTGCATTCATAACAGAACAAGAAATCATGTCAGCTTATAAAATCAAACGGAGACTTCTAAAACAAAAACCGTGGTTAATGAGGCAGATGACTGGAGGAAACATTTTTAAAAAACCATCCAGCAGAATGTCTCTTATCCCTAGAGGGCCCACTTCCTGGTCCCTCAACTGCTTCTGATATTTCTTCTCACCCCCCAAAAATAAAATACAGGCTGCAGTAACCTTTTAATCAAAACACAGCATCCCAGGTAGAGACTGAAAGCCTGCCCTGTTTGTTGTTGCTGTGTAACAGCTGGGGTGTCCGGTGACGCTGTGCTGCTTAGTTACTCTGAACATGTTCTTTTTTCACTGTATTAACGATATGTCATATTTTTTTACTTAATCTCTTAAGTAAGTGTAAGAAAATGATTTCTTATTAGTAGCATATAAATTCAGAGTCGTGAATGGTGACAATGCCAAACAACCACAGATTATGCTCATGGGTGGCTGAAGTTGTGACACCTTTGCTCTCTAATGGTTCAAATACATGAACTTTGTTTCATGTCCAAATTATTAAAAGCATTGTATAAAATTACCTTCAGGCTAGTATATAAGGTGCACATGAAACATAAATGAATTTCATGTTTAGACTTGGGTCCCATCTGCAAGATCTCATTCATTATGTAGATGCAAATATTCCAAAACGCAAAATGCTTCTGGTCCTGAAAATTTCAGATAAGGGATACTCAACCTGTGTATCTATGCTCACATCTTCATTTTCAACATTTCTTAGCTATTTTGTTTTTTAGAAGAGTTTCATTGTAAAATCATTTTGTAATATGGCTATTTAAAAAAATCAGTGAGGACTAATATACTGTATTTACTTTATTTTGCTCCTTCTATTATGCTATTTTTAAAAAATATTTTATTACCCTGTTGCTATTGTTTTCTCCCTTTATTACTTCTTCTGCATATGTCAAGTTTTTTTCATTGCTTTTTCAAATTTGGTAATTTGAAATTTCTTCTCTTATAGTCTGCTGGTGGTTAAGTCTATAGTTAAATCCATACTTATTTATTATAACATCAGAATATAACAACTACATCAAATCCTATGTACTTTATTTGTTCATTTCTCCCCTTCCCACACCTGAGAACAATGTTTTAACT
The DNA here is from genome assembly GCA_004363605.1 of Indri indri. Classification (NCBI taxonomy): domain Eukaryota; kingdom Metazoa; phylum Chordata; class Mammalia; order Primates; family Indriidae; genus Indri; species Indri indri. Next base: position 185,805 of record RJWJ010000432.1, on the reverse strand, counting down.
TCCTCCCTCTCCCACAGGCTCTGTTCTTTCTGTCTTGTTGGTTTTTATTCTTAAAGTTCAAGAATTTCAATAATACTCGAACTCTTTCTAGGCAGTTAAGTGGAGACAGTTGTAGAGCTCACCTCATTTAGTTTCTTTTCTCAGGGGTCACTGCTGTTGCACATATGTTCACTGGTTTTCTTTAATGTTGGAGGGTAAATCTAGTCCTTCTAATTCGAACATGGCCAGAAGTGAAAATATGTGTGTCTCTTTTTAAAGTAAACTTTCCTAAAATTTGGTGAGCTCCATTAATTTGTATACTCAAGTCTCTTGCTACTCAGGGGAATTTTCTCTCATGATTTAATTTTTCCTTCCAATTTGCTTCCTTCTGAGTTCCAGGAGTTGCACATGTTGAATTAATCCCTTGTTGGGTCTCCTGGATCTGTCCTCTTCTTTTTTCCCTCATTAATTTCACCTCTTGGTATTTTGCTCCATGATCTGTCACATTTTCCCTATAGAATTGCTGCACTACTAATTTGCTTCTCGACAGTAGACACAGCTTCTCGGGTGAGTTGATTGCCTGATCACAGTTCAGGTTCCCCCAGCACCAACGCAGGTCAGGCTGTAGGGTCCAAGGAGCAGTGACAAACCATCAAATGGTGTGGGGCAGAGCAGAATCCTTCTGTCATGGGAAAGTGGCAAACAACTCCTTTCCAGACCATGAAGAACAAAAGGAAACACTGGATGCTGTCATTTTGGAGGCATTAACTTCTTTCTGAAGTCCCATAATGTATAGTATTATGACAATATTCTGGACATCTGACTATCTCAGACTTCTTCAAGTTATGCTTGGCATTCTGCTTCTGAGAATTCCAGAATCAGTCCAAAATATCACCAAATATCTATTGAGCGTTGTTTTTGCCAGACACTATTTTAGTTACCAGGGAACCAGCCATGAATGAAATCCTTGCTCTACTGACCCATACAATCTAAAAGGCAAGAAAGGAAATAAACCAAACAATGTATATCTGGAGGTGTGATAAGTCCCATGATGAAAAATAAGCAAGGTAAGGGGAATGAGTATGTGGGATCTGGTGTGCTATTTAACTTAGGTTAGCCAAAGCTTCCCTTAGCAGGGTTCTGAAAGAAGTGAGGAAGGAGAGCGATACGGATATTGAAGGAAAAACTTTCAAACAGAGGGTGCAGTGAATTGCATGACTCCGCGTCGGGAACCGCAAGGAAATCGGTGGGGCTGGGGCAGATGGGCAAGGTGGGAAGCAGTGACCGTGAGGGCGGAGAATGCAAGGTGCGCTCAACCCCAGCACACGTTAGGTTCACATTGGGAGCTTCCCCCAAGGACAGTCTGATTTAACTGGTCTAGGAGGGGTCCAGTCAGGGATATCTTTTTGAAAACTCCCCAGATGATTCGTATGTGCAATTGGGGTTTAGATCCTCTGATGTATGGTTTTTTAGAAAAATTAAAGCTTTAGATTTTATACTCTGGATGGGCTAAGAAAACAGTGGAAGGTTCTGATAAAAAAACAAATGTCATGTGGTAACTTTTGTGAAGAAAAACAAAGCCCAGTAATAAGGATAATGAGGGATGGAAGTGATAGGGAAGGTTTTATTTTAAGGGAAGAAGTCAATGGAAGACACTCAATTTAAGTGACAAAAATTATTCACAACGGCCAAAAGGTGGAAACAACCCAAATGTGCATGAACAGATGACAGGATAAACAAAATGTGGTGTACACATCCAGTGGAATATTACTCAGCCTTAGAAAGGAAGGAAATTCGGACACATGCTACCACATGGGTGAACCTTAAAAACAACATGCTAAGTGAAATAAGCCAGTCACAAAAGGACAGATATCGTACAATTCTACTTATATGAGATACCTAGAATAGTTAAATTCATAGAGACAGAAAGTAGAAGAGTAGTTACCAAGGGCTGGGAGGAGGGGAGAATGGGGAGTTGTGGTTTAATAGGTACAGAGTTTCAGTTTGGGATGATGAAAAGTTCTGGAGATGGATGATGATGGTTGCACAACAGTGTGTTTAATGCCACTAAACTCCACACCTACAAATGGTTAAAATGGTAAATTTTGTTACATATATTTTACCACTACATTATATATGTTATATACATGAAATTTACAGAGACTATATGGGAAGTCTTTGTACTTTCTGTTTTAATATTGCTGTGAACCTAAAATTTCTCTAAAAACTAAAGTCTATTTTTTAAAAAAACAAAATTCATCTAAACTTTAGGTTGTCGCTGGCAAAAAGTATGCAGCTGAGGACCACAAAGGACAGAAATATGTGCAGGAAGAAGCCCAGGTATTCCAAAACAATTAACTGGAAAAAAAGAACAAAGGAAAGTAATTATGCAGTAGTGTTGTCATTCAAAGCTATTGGATGTTGTTTGGAGGAGATAATGTCAGATCCCTGATGTTATGAGTGAAAAGGAGAGTGGGATTAGAACATATTTTCCTGTTAGCCTACAAAGTTCGCTCCCAGTGTGTCTTGACTCTTAGGCCTCTGTGTGGTTACTATTAAGTCTCAACAGCACTAGGCATTGATGATTCTAATATCTGCATAAGCTGAACTCCACTGGGTGGGAGGAGAAAATAAGGTTATCCCTCCACCCCTTCAAAGAGGTTCTTGACATTTTCTGTCGCTAAAGTCATGTTTAGTCATCAGAGCAAACACATTTTAGTAAGCAAAATGTGCAGCTCAATATAATACATTTCCAAGATTCATTTAATGTTAGCGCTCCTCCCCCACCCCCAGCCTGGGCCTACTGGGTTGCAGAGGCCTCCAATCTCCTGCCTGGCTGCCTTCCTTTGCCTTTATGAAGAAGCCACAGGCTGGGAAGGACAACAGGTAGAAGAGGTAAGAAACAGGGAGGACCCTGCCGGATTAGCAGCAGTGACACTGGGCCCCGGTGTCCATGGTTGGGACAGATTCCCAGTGCTAATTCTTCCTCTGATGGAGTGATTTCCTGGATTCCTTGAAAATACTCCTCACTGGAGGCTTCCCTCCGCAGTCCCCTAGATACAAGCACTGCCTCTAAGTGGCAGGGTACCTACACTTTATCCCTAACCTCTGCATATCACCCAAGCTCCCTTCTAGGCAGTGCTCTTGAACCTGATTCATCAGGGCTCTAAGCCAGATTCCGCCCATGTGGCCTAAGTCTAGTCCAACAAACACTCCTGCATTCTCGCCACCATTGCTGAGAAGGCAACACGTTCGCGGTACGGACCTTTTCCCCTCTTTTGCTCTGCCGCCCTGGGCTGCTCTAGCTCTAGCTTCTCTGCCAGTCTTCACAGATGCACAGGGCGAGTGCTCTGAGTGGTTGCCCTGAAGCCCTTCTCCAGCTTGGCTTAAGCCTAGGGGGACCAAGAAGCCGCCACCCTCCCTTCTCACAGGGGAGAGCAGGAAAACCCCAATGTATTCCAACAACGCTCCCAAAGAAATCCTCTATCTCTTCCCTCCTTTCCATCTTTAACTTCAATAAATTATGCCTTCCAGTGGGTAATGGGTAGGGGTTGAAGTATTCAGTTTTTATAGGAGTGTTCTAGCACCACACCTTAGAACATCGGGGTTTTGGGAAACTACTATTTTTATTCCTGGCCTCTGTTACCTCAACCAAAACTAAGACTTAAAAATCCTCTTAACTTGTTAACATGAATTCTGTCCACACTAAGTAGAATATATTATTTATATTGTTTAAAAATGATTGGTCCAGATAATAGATTTTAAATCATGTTACCATCATTGCTTGATTCCATTCTCCCCCCACAGTTTTTGTGGCTTAGTAAAGACTGAAAATTTAGGAGCATGCTAATCATCCCATTGCAAAAGAATAAAAACAAAAACCCCTTTCTCTCTAGTTTGACAAACCATTCAAGAACTCGCTCCACTGTATGAGAACAAAATGTTGTATTAGTAAATACAAACACAGAGCATAATTAAATCTTGCTTAATTGGAACATTTTGAATGAACCGTTCTGCTAAATTGAATTTTCAGGTTAAACAGCAACCCTTTGTGTCTCAATGTTTGCTATTAAATATCTTCTTTAAATTCCTTCGCTGCCTTAAATTCCTTTTGGAATCAGGCAGTATATGAATGAACTAAAATTAAAATATATGTCATTTTCTGCCTTAATATGGATTATAGGAAACTTAATTTAACATGTGAGAATTACTGGAAATGTGCCAGGTAGTTCTGGAGGCCCTGGCCTTCGTCCTCTGAGTTTACTTACACACCTCTGGGCCTGGGGGTACCCACGACTTATAGGAAAGTAAAACAGTGGGACAGGGGCATCATTCCTGAGCAGCTAGTGATCAAGTTAAGTGCTTCGTATCTTTGTGTTGCTTTGTGCGTGGGAGTGCGGAGAGCCCAATTTGAAGCAGAGACCTAGGTCCTACCCTCTTGGCGGACACCGTGACAGGGGTAGTTGGTAATATAATATGCAGACATAATAGTTTGTTTATTCTCCTGTATTCTTCCCTTACTCTATTTCATACAGGTAGCTAGGCTTTTAAATTCCTCGATGAGGGATTTTAGTAGAAGATGCCTGAGGTGGACAGTTATTTAGTAACAGCCATTGTGGTGAGACTACAGGGGAGGAGAAGTATAATTTTGAAGGCTAACAGGAAGGGGAGGAAGTTATATAAGTTGTGAAGGAGTGAAGGGCCCATGGGTCCCTGGCAGTTCTCAGAGGGGATGAAAATCTAGGGGCTGAGTGGCGGGGGGTGTGCCTGGGCAGGAGGGATTCCAGGCATGGGTTTCTAGCTTAGGCAAAGATGCCTGTACTTCCTCCATGATGTTAGAACTTTTGAAGAGAACGGGACCACATAAAAGGAATAACAAATATCTTAAACAAAAACCAACACAATGTAATGACTGGAGGGGTTTTCATGTGCCTTGGTGTCACCTAAGACTCTAAAAACCTTTGCACAACTTAAAGTATGAGTGTGTGTAGTCAGGAAAAGAGGCATCAAAGTGACTAAGCCTGGTAGGATTGATGCCTGGAGTCAAATTGAGTAGATTTAGAGAACTATGATATGTGTTATACCACCAGAGGGTGTGGGCTAAGATTCTTTGATCAATGTCTCTAAGTTCAATGAGCTCGGGGTCATTGTGTAAATGGCTACTCAATAGTCTGGGAGGTGCCTGGGACTGTTTCTCCCCACAAGCACCTGAGCCTGCATGGTGACTGACTAAGCCAACTGGATCCTCTGTCTTGGGGATTTTAAGTATAAAGTACTAGGTTGTTAGTAATAGAGGCAGAAATTCATCCATTCATTTCTTCAACAAGCACTTACTGAGCTTCTACTATCTTCCAAATGCTCTTCTAGATGATGAGAAATAACCAATTTCCTACCACCCTAGTGCTCACATTCTGGTGGGAGAGGCAAACAATAAACACATATTATACTTAATTGATTTGAAAATGTGCATTTTTTCCACAGTTTTAGATCTTTGAAAAAGGGAATGCATCTTACAGTTGCTGGTATCTTACAAGCACATAGAGTCATTTTCATATGTGAACTTGGTTTTAGCTGTTTGTAGCTATGAACACAATTAAATTATGTGCATTGTTGGAATTTAAGTACTGTTTAAAATGTCTTCCAAAGATGATATTCTTACATAGCTGAAAAAGAAAAGTATAGACTAGCCAGACTCAGAAATAGAGCAATGGGACATAAATTTTATATTAGAAAAGCAACTATTGTTATTTGAAGGATGACCACAATTCCATATTTCTTGCTTAATGGGTCCTAAGAAAGGAAGATACCCACAAGTAGATGACGTGCATTTTCTTAGTGAGATATTGTGTGGAAAAACTCTGACATTGACAAGTACAAGTTGAAGAGCGAATCACGAGATTAAACTGAATGTAAAGATGTTTTAGACATAACTTAATTGATTTATTTTGCATATATTTTCCTTTTTTCTGTGGGAAGGAGACATGATTTTTTTAAAAACTGTGTCTAAATAGGTTTCAAATAGCTCTTTCAGTGAGTATAAAATAAAAATTCTAAGTTATAAGAAAGATGATGTCAATTTTATTTGTCAGTGTTTCTCTTCCTTGATGGGTGTATAAAATAACGGCACATGTTTCAACTGATAACATCTCAGAGTTGATGAAACTCAGTAGCTATATGATGTTGGTGCTAAGTGCCATAAAGACAAATAAAGCAGGTAAGGGAATGGAGAGTAATGGGAAGATTATGCTATTTTTGGAGACGGTGTTCAAGAAAGACCTTTCTACTAAGAGTCATTTGAGCAGAAATCTGAAAGAAGTGAGAAAGCGAGTCATGCAGATATCTAGAGGCAGCCTTTTCCACGTGGACAGAACTGCAAAAGCAAACGTTTTACAGAGAGAACGTGTGAAGGGTTTGAGGAATAGAAAAGAGTTTCCTGTGGCTGGACCATAATGAGTAAGGGGGAGATTGTGAATAGTTGAAGTCAGAGAGGTAATAATGCAGGCGCACATTGTGGAATACCTGGGTGACCATGGCAGGGACCTTGGATTTTATTCCTAGTTTGATGAAAAATCATCAAAGATTTTTTAACACTGACTACTGTATAAAATAGAATAAGTAGGGGGCAAGTTGGAAGATGATTGCAATAATCCACGGAAAACACAATGGCAGCTTGTACTAGAATATTAATGGTGGAGGTGGTGATTGGATTTTGAATATATTGTGGAGCTAAAATCCATAGGATTGGAGGATCAGTTGTTTATGGGGATGTGAAAAAAAGAATCAGGGATGTTCCAAGGTTTTTGGCCTGAACACCTCGTTAAATAGTGGCACCCTTTATTGAAATTGGTAAGACTCTGGGAGAACGAGGATCTGAGGAAGGTGTCAAGGAGAAAATTAGTAGATTAAGAATTAGATTTTAAGGCCAAGTACAATGGCTCATGCCTGCAATCTTAGCAATTTGGGAGGTCGGGGAGGGAGGATTGCTTGAGGCCAGGAGTTTGAGACAAGCCTGAGCAACATAGCAAGATCCTGTCTCTACAAAAAATGGAAAAATTAGCCAGGTGTGGTGATGCATGCCTGTAGTCTCAGCTACTTGGGAGGCTGAGAGAGGAGGATTGCTTAAGCCCAGGAGTTTGAGGTTGCAATGAGCTATGATGATGACACCAGCCCAGGCAACAGCAGAGCTATTTCAAAAAAAAAAAAAAATTGGATTTTAGACCTGTTAAGTTTAAACATCTAAGAGAAAAAGGTGAATACAGTCACTTATAGGACTCTTTGGTTAGAGCAGAGGTTTACACTGTAGAAACACATTTAGAAGTCATTGGAGTATGGATGGTATTTAAAATTATCAGGGAGGATGAAGTCACCCATGGGAATGGGTAAAGGAGAGTGAAAAGAGAGGCAGCTAGTGAATTGGGGAAAGATCAGGAGTATTTAGAAGCCAAGTGAAGAAAGTGTTTCGAGAAGGTGAGACTAATTAACACAGTGTCAAATGTTGCTGACAAGTCAATTAAGATGAGACCTGGGAACTGACCATTGGTTTAAGCAATGTGAAGGTCTTTGATGATGTTCACAAGAACTGTTTCCGTGACGAAGTGGATACACAACCTAACTAGGGTAGATTCAAGAGAAAATGGAAAGTGAAGAAGGTGAGACTGAGGAAAGAGACTGCAGGTGACTTTCAGAGGGAAGGAGAAACCAGTCTGATGCTGGAGGGAGGTGTGAGGTCAAGAGTTTTTTCCTTTCTGCATTTTTTAAAAAGTATAGGAAAGATCACAGCATTTAGTTTTGGTTGATGATGATGTGGATAACCCCATAGAGGAAGAAAAATGGAAAAGAATGAAGTTCAGGAGTGGGCAAAAAGAGATGGGATGCCACGTACACTTGGAGAGCTTGCTTTAGAAAGTCTGTGATTATGGTCCAGACTCAGGTAATATTGGGAGATAATTCCACGTGGGTCTGTTATGGATTTACATATCTTATGAGCAAAGGCACTGACTCCTTTTATTTCCAACTACCATTTCAAGGATGTTAGTATAATGAAAAGCCTAGGAAGATAGAGATACTTTCCCTCTGGAGCGAAGGGGAGGCCTGCACACACCCATCGTAAAAGATGTGGGTCCCTCGTCTCAGGGTTCCTCTCCCGAACACAGCCTATGGCATGTGCAGGGATCCATCTGGGCTCATCTGTGAGGGACACAGGGGTAGAGGGAACTGACAATAAATATGCTGATGCTCATGTTGCTTGCTGTGCTGTGAGTAATAAAGTTCTTTGTCTCTGACCCACGAGTGTGTGTCTTCTGCCTACATCTGTGAAACTGTGGTAGGCTAATTCACAGTCCTTGGCATAACACTGCCAAGTCATATTGGAGGCATATTTGAGGATTTCTGGACATAAATATAGCATGTCAACAATCTGCACATTTCTCTAGCCACTTTCAGCAACTGGGGTATAAAAGAACAGGCAAAAAAATCAGACTTAACTAAGGGTTGGGTTTTATCTAAGGCAAGGATGCTGAAGGGAGATCATGGTGGGCTTGAAGAATTGCTGAAATAGCTATACTAAGAGTGTGATCTGGAAAAGTAGAAAGGAGGGGTTTAACAGTAAGATGCTTGAAATTAAAATTTTGCAGTCCATCGCCTTAACCACTCGGCCACCTCATAATGACAATGAAATTGAAATTTTGGAAATGATAACGTTATGGGTAACCGGCCCCTATATGGATATTTACGCCATCAAGAATGAAGATCAAGGTAGTAGTGGATAGAAAGATAATAAACCAGGGATAAAACCTCCCATGAATGAGGGGAGTGTTGTAGATGATGACATAAGGAGGTGGCATAGTCTGATCAGGGTGGCTGCTACCCCATACAGTAAGTGCCTTCACAGAAGTAGAAAATCACCCTCTGGATAAATGCAGCTTTGCTCACACCAGGCTTCGGACATAGTTTATGTCCATGTGCGAATTAGAAAATGGCACGTTTCCTCTGCTCACAGCCAGCACCCGCATAGCCTTGTGCAGGTTCTGCCCACACAACACTACATGATAGCTCTGATGGATGTGTTTCCAAAAATATAGGCTTTTTTTGGTATCTTTGTATGTTTATTTGTTTTAAGGAAGAGAGGGGGTTTCTTCTAGAAATGGCAATGGGTACCCATCAATACACAAGTGGATTAATAAAATGTGGTATGTGTATACCATGGAGTTTTATTCAGCCACAAAAAGCAATGGTGATCTAGCCCCTCTTGTATTATCCTGGATGGAGCTGGAGCCCATTCTACTAAGTGAAGTATCCCAAGAATGGAAAAACAAGCACCACATGTACTCACCATCAAATTGGTATTAATTGATCAATACTCATGTGTACATGTGGTAGTAACATTCATCGGGTGTCAGGCAGGTGTGGGGGGAGGAGGGGATGGGTATATTCACATGTAATGGGTTTGGTGTGCACTGTCTGTGGGATGGACATGCTTGTAGCTCTGACAAAGGTGGGGCAAAAGTAACATATGTAACCTAAACATTTGTACCCCCATCATATTCTGAAATTAAATATATATACTTATATTTAAGAAATGGCAGTGAGAAGCATGGATAAAGACTTCTAGCCGACCTCAAGACCAAGTCGTCTGTGGAGTGCAGAAGAATAACAATCACCACTTGTAAGGATTATGGGGGAGGCAGAGCCCCGAGGAAGAGCTGGGCTTCAGTGAGAGAAAGAAGGTTCAGAGAAGAGCTCAAAGACATAGAGTATTTGGCCAAAGACAGACAATCAGTGCCAGCATGTGAGCTGGGGAAGTGGACCTGGGAGAGGTGGAAGACTGGGCAAAATTTGAGAGTCATATGCAGATAAGAATCCCAGAGATAATAAGGGATGATCTCAAAAGTTTGTCTCTGTGATAAGATGTAGAGGCTTATGGGATTAATATTGAGAGGGTCTTAGGGTTTTCGAATCTTTCTGACTACAGAGATACCTCATTTCATTGAGCTTTGCTTTATTGCACTTTGAAGATATTACTTTTTTTTTTTTAAACAAATTGCAAGTTTGTGGTCCCCTGTGTCAAGTCTATTGGTGACATTTTTTCCATTAGCATATGGTCTCTGTGTCACATTTTGGTAATTCTGCAATATTTCCAACTTTTTTATTATTATTATATCTACAATACTGAGTATCACTATACTCATCGATATTTGATGTTACTATTATAATTGATTTGGGGTGCCATGAACTGCTCCCATAAAAGATGGTGAACTTAATCAATGTTGTGCGGGTTCTGACTGCTCCTCTGACTGACCAATAAGCTGTCCCCTTTTCTCTCCCTCTTCGTGGACCTTCCTATTTCCTGAGGCACAACAATATTGAAATCAGGCCAATGAATAATCCTACAGTGGCCTTTAAATGTTCAAGTTCAAGGGAGAGTCACAAATTTCTCACTTTAAATCGAAAGCTAGAAATGATTAAGCTTAGAGAGGAAGGCATGTCTAAAGCAGAGAGAGGCTGAAAGGTAGGCCTCTTGCACCAAACAGTAATCCAACTTGTGAATGCAAAGAAAAGGTTCTTGAAGGAAATTAAAAGTGCTGCTCCAATGAAAACAAGAGTGATAAGAAAGTGAAACAGCCTTATTGCTGATATGGAGAAAGTTGTGGTAGTCTGATAGAAGTTTAAACCACAACAACATTCCCTTAAGCTAAAACCCAATCCAGAGCAAGGCCCTAACTCTCTTCAATTCTGTGAAGCCTGAGAGAGATGAGGAAGCTGCAGAAGAAAAGTTGGAAGCAAGCAGAGGTTGGTTCTGGAGTTTTAAAAAAAGGCTGTCTCCGTAACATCAAACTGAAACTGCAAGGTGAAGCACAAGTGCCAATGTAGAAGCCACAGCGAGTTATCCAAAAGATCTAGCTAAGATAATTGATGAAGCTAACTACACTAAACAACGGATTTTCATGTAGATAAAACAGTCTATTGGAAGAAGATGCCATCTAGGACTTCCATAGCTAGAGAGGAAAAATCAATGCCTGGCCTCAAAGCTTCAAAGGACAGGGTGACTCTCTTGTTAGGGACTAATACAGCTTGTGACTTGAAGTTGAAGCCAATGCTCATTTACTATTCTGAAAATCCTAGGGCCCTTAAAAATTATGCTAAGTCTATTCTCCCAGTGCTCTATAAATGGAACAACAAAGCCTGGATGACAGCACATCTGTTGACAGCATGGTTTACTGAATATTTTAAGCCCACTGATGAGACCTGCTGCTCAGAAAAAAAGATTTCTTTCAAAATATTACTGCTCATTGACAATGCACCTGGTCACCAAGAGCTCTGATGGAGATGTACAAGGGGATTAATGTTTTCATGCCTTCTAATATAATATCCATTCTGCAGCCCATGGATCAAGGAATAATTGAGACTTCCAAGTCTCACTATTTAAGAAATACATTTTGTAAGGTTATAGCTGCTGTAGATAGTGATTCCTCTGATGGATCTGGGCAAGGTAAATTAAAAACCTTCTAGAAAGGATTCGCCATTCCAGATGCCATTAAGAATATCTGTGATTCACTGGAGAAGGTGAAAATATCAACATTAACAATAAATTTGGAAGTTGATTCTAGCCCTCATAGATGACTTTGAGGGGTTGAAGGCTTCAGTGGAAGAAGTATCTGCTGATATAGTAGAAATAGCAAGAGAACTAGAATTAGAAGTGGGGCCTTAGGTTGTGACTGAATTGCTGCAATCTCATGACAAAACTGTAACGGATGAGGAGTTGCTTCTTATAAGTGGTTTCTAGAGATGCAACCTACTCCTGGTGAAGATGTTATAAACATTGCTGAAATGACAAAGGATTTAGAATATCACATAAACTTAGTTGATAAAGCAGTGGCAGGTTTTAAGAGAATTGAGTCCAATTTTGAAAGAAGTTCTACTGTTGATAAAATGCCATCAAACAGCATTGCAGGCTACAGAGAAATCTTTCATGAAAGGAAATGTCAATCAATGTGGAAAACTTCACTGATGTCTTATTTTTTAAAATTGCCACAGTCACCCCAACCTTCAGCAGCCACGATCCTGATCAGTCAGCAGCCATGAATATTGAGGCCAGACCCGCCACCAGCAAAAGGATTATGACCCACTGAAGGCTCAGATGATCATTAGTAGTTTTTAGCAATAAAGTATTTTTAAATTACGGCATGTACAGTTTTTTAGACATAATTCTATTGTGTACTTAATAGTTACAGTATAATATAAACATAACTTTTATATGCATTAGGGAAACCAAAAAATTTGTGTGACTTGCTTTATTGCAATGGTCTGGAACTGAACCCACAATATCTCCAAAGTATGCCTGTATAGTAAAAATACCATTTATGTTGTGACCCAGAACACATATAACAAAAATTCATGAAACCATACCTATCGTATTATTTCTATATCTAACACACACTGATATTTCTATTCAATTCTACTCTATTACTGAAAATACCTGGACCCTGTGGGACCCTACAGATGGTCAGGAGTGGGAGGCTGTAAAAACCTTGAGTAAGCAGAAACCCAGAGATGAAGAGGAGACAGAGCAGCTGCGACGTAAGCATCATGTCAATCAACCCAGCTTTTCAATCACCAGAGCTTCTGGGGACCACTCGGGCCACTGTTGGACCTTCAGCTATAACGCCTCCGACAGATCTTCACGAGGCCAGCTGACATCCCTCCCTCCACCCCTTCCTTCCTTCCTTTGTATTTTTAAAATAAACCTGTATTATTTCCAGGAGATTCAACTTATTTGTGACCTTTGAAAATCGAAATGTCTTGATTAATGATGACAGGAAAGCATGATGCCTCACACATATTGGCAGTCCATAAATGGTCACGCACACAGTAACAAAAGGGGCCCTGCCGAGAATCAGATTTACCTTCTCTAAAGCAGTGCTTCTCTAACTAACATCAGCATGCAAATGAATCACCTGGGAATCCTATGAAAGTGTAGATTCAGTAGATCTGGAGTGGTCGCCAGTGCTGCTCTGCACACCACACTTTGGGTAGAAAGACTCTAGACAAGGGGGAGAGGAATGTGGAAATTTTTCTATAAAGAGCAAGAGTGTAAATATTTTAGGCTTTGGGGACCATACGGTTTCTTTCATAATTATACAACTCTGCTGTTGTAGCATGAAAGCACAAAGCCATAGACAATACTTAAGCATACCTATGTTCCAATTATTTGTGGACACTAAAATTTGAATTTCATATAATTTTCAGATGTCACAAAATACTATTTTTCTTTGATTTTTTTCAATCATTAAAAAATGTAGAAATTATTTTTAGCTCAAAAATCATATAAAAACATTTGGCAAGCCAGATTTGGCCCATAGGCTATAGCCCCAACTCCAGAAGGAATCTTTGGCTTTTCTATGCCCAGAATCAATTGCACTTTCCCATAAACACACCTTCATTTGAGGGAGGACAGCGTAGGGAAACACTCTGGTTTCCATTTCTTGGAGTCATAGTGGGGCCATGAATTATGATCTCCTGACCAAAGCTAGGCCAAAGCTAGACCAAAACTTGGCTCTTGGGTAAAGTGAATAAGGATTTAATAATGCCACTTTCTCTCATGGTGGTGCCCAGAAGAGAGTGTGCAACAGGTCCTCCTACCTAGATCCAGGAGGCAGGCAAGATCATCCCTTTCTGGGGAACTATCTCTCAATAGTAGGGTATACACATCAGAAACTTTTCTAGGTATAGCCCATGCCAGTTTGTTTATTAACACTTAACACTAAATGCATACTTTTTGCCAGCTCCATGAAAATGCATCTGGGCCCTTTAATTTTTCCCATGTACCTCCCCGCCCTGTACAATGTTAGTCTGTAGCAGTAGAGGGAGCTGGAGAGGCATTGCAGGAGGAAAGGGTTTGCTTCCTGGTACCAGTGTGCCCGCTTGGCTAGTTCCTACACTGTGACAGCTTCCCCAGCACTGAGCTCCTGAAGCATGCACAACGCCTCCAGCATCTGGCTTCTGCAGCACGTGCTACTTCTCTGGCATCAGGCTTCTGCAGTACATGGCAGCCAGCAGCACCTAGCAGCCAGCAGCTGCCCCAGGAACACCCCTCAGGTGGTTTCGCCACAAAGTGCCTTTGGCGAGACACCTCCCTATGAACAGCTTTCTTTAGCAGCCTCCACAGCTGGTGGATTTTCAGCGAGTTCTACTGGTGTGGCATCACAATGACTTCCCTGCCACCCAGTCAGCCACGCAGTGCCCTCTCCGTCATGGCTGATCTCAGCTTTGAGGGGCGGGAGCTCTTCCTTGGGCATCTGTATCAGCCACAAGCATAGTGGCTACTCCTTGTATCTGTTATTCCTGTATTCTTTAGGGTTCACCTTCTATTACTGATCCCCTGTTACTCTAATATTCTGTTAGAATGAATAATTCTTTATATGAACTTCCCTTGTTCAAGTAACTGTGTGGTTTCTGTATCCTGTTTGGACTCAGACTGACATATAATCAAATTAATCTCCAAAATGATTGTACCAATTGACTATTTTATACCAGCAGCGTATGAGAGTTTTCATTTCCTCAACCCTTTGAATTAGAAGATTTTTAATGATTGCCCAATTGATGAGTTTGAAATTTTGTCTCCTGGAGGCTTTAAAATGGTTTTTCCTGATCCTGAGCCCCTGTTGACCAGTCTCCTAGAATAGAATCTGTTCTGGTATACCAACCAGAGGCCTGCTGCCTCTGGGCTTTAGCCGATAACTCCATGGACACAACGTCTCACAAAGTGCCTCGAAGCAGTAAGACACTTTCTTCATAAACTAAAGATTCTAGGGCCAAATCTGATTACCATGTCAGCCTCCCTCAGATTCCTATGGCCTACATTTTAAAAACTTCGGATTCACCAATTGTTCACATTTCCTCATACTTTCTTTAGCATACACACTCTTTTCATATATGTATATGTATGTTTACATAGGCACATATATGAATACACATATACATATTTTACTATTTTTAGAACCATTTAAAAGTAAGATGCAGATAGCATGCCTTTTACCCCTGAATATTTCAGTGTATATAACTTAAGAACTGGGACAATATCTTCTATGATCATAGTATAGTTCATTTATAAAATAGAAAAAATTTAGCAGTAATAAATTTTTATATGTAATAAGCAGTCAATATTTAAATTGCCCCAGTTTTTCCTCTTCTCCAGGATCTATTATAGGGTCATGAATTGTGTTTAGTTATTATTTCTCTTTAGTTTCCTTTAATCTGAAGCAGTTTTTCAGCCTCTCTTTGTATTACATGACATTGATATTGATATTTTTGAAGTACACAGGACGGTTGTTTTATACATTATTCTTCAATTGTATGTCTGATGTTTCCTTATTATTTGATGCAGGCTATACAATTTTAGAAGAAATATCACAGAAATGATATTGTGTTCTTTTCAGTGCCTTGTATCATAAGGCACATGATATCAGTTTGTCTTAATATTGGTGATATTGACTTTGATCTCTTAATTAGAGTTTTCTTGGTTAGTTTCTCCATATGAAGTTATTATTTTTCCCTTTGTAAATACCTTTGCAATTAATAAGTAATATGTGGGGAAATATTTTGGGACTATGTACCTATCCTGTTCCTCTCCTTCACCAATATCATTTTTCACATCTCTACTCTCCTACGAGAACCCTGGTTCCCAACAAAAAAAATCAATATATTTACTTGTTTTCTCTATCCCATAAATATAGGCAATACAGTTTTAGAATTACCACACTAATGCCACAAACAGCAAGAATGAGTTATTGAGTAAAGTTCAAGAATTCTTAATAGTTCTATTTTCCCTAGACTATAACCTATTAAAGGTATACAGAATATTGTGTTCAAAGTTACATGAAATGTTTTTTCTATGTCATTACTGTATTATTTTAATATACATTTAAGTTTATTTGTTTCTGTTTACATACTTACCAGCTAATGGGTTACTTTTTTGTTTATATTCAATTTTACATTTTGAATATTGGCTTGTCCTGTTCCAACCAACCTCTAAAGGAAACCAATTGTATAAGTTTATGATTTATTCTTTCCATGTATCTTCTTGTAGAATTAAGTAGACACATGAATATGTTACTTCTCATATGAAAGGTAGTATACTATACAGACTCTTTTGCACTTTACATTTTTCATTTAACTAGCTTCATAGAAACTTTATAGGTTTATAGGGTTCTTTATAGGTTCATAGGGATCTTCCTCACTCTTTTTTATGGGTTCATAGTTCTCCATTGTGGGGAAGTATAATAGTTTATTCAATCGGTTTGCTATATATGGACATTTCGTTTGTTTCAATATTTTGCAATTACAGACAATACTGCAATAAATAATATTTACATATGAATTTTGTTTTTTTGAGGTATAACTTCCTGAAGTCCATTTATCCTGTAAATTCCTAGAAGTGGTATTTCTGCATTAAAACATTAATGCGCGGGTAGTTTTTTAAAAATATGTAGCTGAATTCTCTGCTATACAGCTTGTACTATTGTACATTCCCATGAGCAATATATGAGCATATCCTAGGCTAACATTTGGGGCAAGTACTTTCCCATTACCTGAAAAACCTAGTCTATTAGTTAAAGAAGGCCAAGAGAGGAAGTAAGGATAGGCAGCCTTTTTGCGGTGGTCTCTAACCATTAATCTCCACTTCAGGTAATAAGAAATGAATGGAACAGAGAAAAAGGTCAGAAACAGACCAATGTATTTTTTGAGAAAAACATAAATGTGACATTTGAAACCTGTGTGGAAAGAATATATTTTCAATAAATGGCGTTAGACAAGTAGTTAATCATTTTCGGGAGCAGGACTCAAACTTGTCAAATAGCAATTGCAAACTGGGCTATTCAGATCAACTCCTGATGGAAGTAACTAAAGAGCCTAGATAAAATGTAAAAAATATGTTCCTAAATGCATAGAAGGTATGATGAGACAGAAAAATTTCTAGGACCAAACTGAAGAAAATAAGAACCCAGATAGTTCCATTAACCCACAAGCACATTTACCCTTAGAGTATTTTCTGATCCTTGAATGGTAGAGCCTTAGTTTCAACGACTCATAGGATGAAGGGAAAGGAAATCAAACCTCATAACTCCAAGATAGGAGCTCTCCTTACAATAAGCTAGTACCCCAATGGGCTGTATCATCAAGGTAAGGGTAAACCAGAAGTTAAAACAAAACTCTGAAGTAGAATTAAAGCCCAAATTCAAATTAGTTGAATTGGTTTAATATAGTCCTAGTCGGGCAGTGCCCCCAAGTGTCTGAGAGAAGCAAATGTAAATCCTCTTTGGAAGAAGTTGCCTTCATTATAGGTCTTAGATTATTTCCACAAAAATTTTGCAAATACCATGTCCAACACATGATAAATAATAAAGAAGGAAATAAGGAAATGAAACTTTGTGACTGAGACCCAACAGAAACAACAAACAACAGAAACAGATGCACATAGACTGCAGATATTAGAATTATCAGACACAAAATATGAAATAATGGCCACTTTGTTTAAAGAAATAACAATATCTGTAGAGAAAAGAAAGGTATAATAAGTGATATCGTGGATTTGAAAAAGGACCAAATAGAATTTTTAACAAATAAAAAAAGCAAAATTAAAACTCAATGGACTTTTATTTGATATAAAAAATGAATGCAATATGGATCATAGGTCTACACATAAAAATCAAATGCATAGTGTTTTAGAGAAAAACTTATACCAATATCTTGTGACTTGGTGGTAGGCAAAATTTCTTAGGTCACAGAAAGAAATAAATATAAAAGAAAAAAATGACCAAAGTAAAAATTACTGTTTATCAAAAGACATTGCTAAGGAAATAAATAGGCAAGCCATAAACTGGACGAAAACATTTGTAAAGCATATAAAGGATTGGCATTCAGCATCTATATGTAACTTCTACAAGTAATAATACAAAGATAATAAGCTCGATTTAAAAAACAGACATGGAATTTGAGAAAAAGACAGCTAAGACAAAAGGAGATAGATGAATGGTTAACAACTTCGAATTCTACACCCAACAAAAAAATATCAACACTGAATAAAACTCATATCTATACAGAGGAATGAAGAGTGATAGAAATTATAAATATGTCAGTAAATATAAAAGACTTTTTCTCATTTTTAATGTTCTTAAATGATAATTAACTAGTGAAAGGAAAAATAAGAACAATGTATTATGAAGTTTCTAATATAGGCAAAAATTAAATGTATAATAATAATAAAAAGGCCAGAGGAGAAAATGGAAGTATACAGTTTTAGGTTCTTACATTAAAGTGAGGGGGTATAATATTATTTGAAGGGAGACCAGAAAAGTAGAGATGCATATGGTATTTCATAGAACCACCTTTTAAAAAATAAAACAAAGAGATACAACTAATAAGTCAATAGTGGACAAAAAATGGAACCGTGAAAATGCAAAAGAAGGCAAGAAAAGAATAAAGGCAAAGAACAGATGAGACAAAGGAAAAAAATGATTGTAGAATCAAATTTAATCATTGTGTTGATCACATTAAATGTAAAAGGCAGAAACTGCCAGACTGAATAGAAAGCAAAATCCAGTTATATGCTGTCTGTTAAAGAATACACTTTAAATATAAAGACACATGTTAAAAGTAAAAAGGTATACCATGTAAACACCAGTCATAAGAAAGCTGGAGTAGCAATATTAATATAAGAAAAAGTAGATCACAGGACAAAGAATATTGCCAAACATAAAGAAGGATGTTTCAAAATGAAAAGAGGAGCATATTATAAAAAATGTATACAAATCACAAATATGTATGTACCTAACAACAAGCCTAAAAT
This sequence comes from Indri indri, assembly GCA_004363605.1. NCBI lineage: Eukaryota > Metazoa > Chordata > Mammalia > Primates > Indriidae > Indri > Indri indri. The sequence continues at coordinate 166,982 of RJWJ010000432.1, read as the reverse complement.
ATACAAAGCCGAAACTGACAGCTATAAAATGAGAAATAGATAAAAACACAGCAAAACTGAAGACTTTAATATTCTTGCTTCAGTAATTGATAGATTAAGTAGAAAGAAAATTAACAGGAACACAGAAGAGCTGAATACCACTATCAACCACCTCAACCTAACTGATATTCAGAGAACACTATATCAAACAAAGGCAGAATACACATTCTTTTCCAGTGTACATGAAACACTCACCAAATAGACCACATACTGAGCCAAAAAAGAAGCCTCTAGGCATTTAAACAGATTAGAGCACATACTCCATATGTTCTTTAACATACTATGTATGTTCCCTAACAACGACTAGATTAAATTAGAAAACAGTAATAGAAATATGTGGAAAATTCCAGATTATTTGAAAATTAAACAACACACAAATAAAGAATCCATGGTTAAAAATAAATGATGAGAGAAATAAAAATGTATTTGAACTGGAAAAAAAGTAAATACAACACACAAAATTTATGTGATACATCTAAAGCAGTGCTTAAAAAGAGAGAAATAACTTTAAATGTTCATGCTAGAAAAGAAAAAGCCCTAAAATTATTTAATATTTTATACAAAGAAACTAGAAAAAGATGAGTCAATTAAATCCAAAATTAATTAGCAGGCAGGAAATATAAGTAGAGATAAGAGCAGATCTCAGTGAAATATAAAGTAATCAAACAATTTAAAAAATTAGTGAAATAAAAGCTGGTCCTTTGAAAAAAATCAATAAAATTTGTAAACCACTATCTAGTCTGAGCAAGAAAACAGAAATCACAACAGAAATTAAGATTACCAATATCAGAAATATTAGGAATAAAAGAAAGAAAATCATTACAGAACATACTGGCACTAGAAGAATCATACAGATACATTTTGAGCAACTTAAGAATAAATTTGGTAATTAGACAAAATGAACAAATTTTATTAAAAATACAATTATTGAATCTGATCAAGAATAAACAGAAGTTCAAAATGGCAACATATTGGTTAAGAAATTGAATATGTAATTTAAAATTTGTCCACACACACATACACACAACTCTGGCTTGGATGGTCTCACTGGTGAATTCTACAAAACGAAAAAGAAGTAATACAATTCTAGACAAAGTGATTCAGAAAACAGAAGAGAAAGGAACATATTTCAACTAATTATGAAAAGAGCATTCTCCCAATACCTAACCAGACAAAACTATTACCAGGAAACAATACATAAACCAAAAAGGTAAAAATCTTTAACAAAACATTAGCAAATCAAAAGTGGTGATACATGAAAGTAATTTTATATCACAACAAATGAGGATTTATGTCAGGAATGCAAGGCTGGTTTAATATTCAAAAGTCAATCGGGATAATTCTCCATATTAACAGAATAAACAAGAATAGGTCCATATGATTATCTCAACAGACACAGAAAAATCACTCGACAGAATTCAACACCTGTTTATTTTTTAAAAACTTGGCAAATTAGAAATGAGGGAACTTCTTTAAACTAGTAACAGGGTTCTATAAAAACACTACAACTAACATATTCTGAAAAACTTAGTGCTTTTATTCTAAGATCAGGGACAAGGCAAGGCTGTGCCTTTCAACATTGCCATTCAATTCAAATGAATAGCTATTGTTATTCAGTAACACATTCAATCTCTTGGCTAGTGCAATAAGACAAGAAAAAAATAAGCTATGAAGATTAGAGAGATAAAACTGTCTTAATTCACAGATGACAAGTTCATGTATTCATTTATATATGTAGAAAATGTTAAGGAATCTACAATCTAAAAAAAAGGAATTAGAATAACAATTTATCTTTCTCTTTCCTCTTCTGTGTAAAAAAAAAAAAAGAATAACGATTTATCAATATTGCAGGATACAAAGTAGATATACAAAAATCAATAAAATATGTATATACTAGCAAGAATAATTGAAAAATAATTTTAGAAATACCGTTTACAATAGCATCAACAATACCTGAAATACTTAGAATATATTTAACAAAATATGTACAAAACCTATGCACTGAAACTTATAAAACATTGCTGAGAGAAATGAAAAAGACCTATATATATGGAAAGATAAACCATATTAATAGACTTGAAAACCAAATATTATCATGGTAATTCTCCCTAAATTAATCTATGGATTTAGTTCAGTCCCAGTAAACATTTCAACAGTTTTTAAAAATAGAATTTGGTAAGCTAATTCTAAAATGTAGATGGAGAGGCAAAGGTCCTATAATAACCAAAATAATTTTGAAAAAGAAAAAGAAAATAGGAGAGGTTTCACTTTATGGTTCTGAGATTTAATAAATAGCTAAGTTAATCAAAATACAGAAGAATTTGTATAAGGATAGACATGTAGATGGACGGAACAGAATAGAGAGTTCAGAAGCAGATCATACATACATGATCAGTTAATTTTCAATCAAGTTCACAAGATAGTTCAGTGGAGAAAGAATAGTTTTTTCCAGAAATGGCATTGAGGAGATTGAATATCTATTGCATGGGAAAAAATGAACTTTGATTCTTACCTGACACCATAATAGAAATTAACTTGAAATAAATCATAGGAATGCCCAAAGCATAAAACTTCTGAAGAAAAACATTAGTGAAAGTCTTCATTGTCTTGGGATAGTCAAAGATGTCATTGACAAGACACAAAACCCACTAAACATAAAACAAAAAATAAACAATTTAGACTTCATCAAAATTTAAAACACCTGCTCTTCAAAAACATCATCAAACTTTGTTCCAATTCTGCTAAGACAATGTAATCCCCCTATAAATACATATCTTCCATTGATAACAATGATGAAACCATATACAAATATTAAAAACAGCTACCTAAGAGCTCTGAAGAGTAAAGGAAAAGCAGGCAGATCATAGAAAGGAATCAAACTTAGAGAAGTAACTGGTATAGGGGTGAGTTTACTGTGGTTACTGTTGTGTGTTTATTATAGTTGTTGTTTTGCAACTTTCTCCAAAATAGACTCACAGGCATGGAGGAGGGTGAACAATAAATCTCCCAGAGACATTTCCCTGACATATTTCTTGATAAAGAAAACATGGAAAGTGGCTTAGTGAGTCTGGAGAGTGAAGAGGAATCTTGAAAGGAAGAGAGCTGGAGAAGGCAATCACCTGATTCTCTTTATGAACACACACACACACATACACACACGCACACACACACACACCCCTCTGTTAATCCCCAGAGCCATGTATTCATGGAACAGACCCAAAACAGCATAGCAAAATCTCAAAGAAATAAATTGAGATTTGGTCTACCACTCAAGGCAAAAAGAGGTTACCATCTGAGCTCCTCTAGGTTAATTGCCTACTAAAACAAAAATATCAATATTCTCTAGAGGATTATAACAGAACCCAAAATCTATATATGAAATGAGTGACAATGTCTGGGATTCAATCCAAAATTACTTGCCATAAAAATAATCAGAAAAATATGACCCATTCTCAGGAGAAAGGATAATCAATAGATGCCAATCCCGCAATTATCAAAATATTAGAGTTATCAGGCAGGGACTTTACAATAGCTATTACAACTTCTGATGAGGTAAAGGTGAACACACCCGAAATGAATAAAATGAAGGAAATCTCATCAGAAAAATTTATTGCATAGAAAATAACCAAATGGAAAGTTTTAGAATTATAACATATAATGACAGAAACAAAAATTTTGCTGGACAGTTTCAATGGCAGAATACAGACGGCAGTGAAAAAGTTAAGTGAACTTTAAACTATATCAATAGAAATTTTCCAGTCTGAAGAACAGAGTGAAAAAAAAGATAAAAAGACAGAAACTTCAGGGACCTGTGGAAAAATGTCAAAAGGTCTAATATATGTGTAATTATAAAGTATTTCCAAGAGGCATGAGAAAAAGAGATTGGAACAGAAAAAAAATTGAAGTGATAATGACTAAAAACTTTCTGGATTTTGTAAAAGACAGTAATTAACAGATTCAAGAAGCTCAGAGATTCCAAATAGGATAAATTCAAAGAAAACCATGCCTAGACACATTATAATTAAACTGCTGAAAGACTGAAGACTTTTTTAAAAAAAATCTTAAAAGCAGTCATTTAAAAAATAGCACATTCATACAGAGTAGCAATGGTTTGAATGACTGCAGATTTATCTTCAGAAACCATGGAGGCCAGATGACATGGAACTACATCTTTAAAGTGCTAAAAGGAAAAAAAACTATCAACCCCAAATTCTACAGCAAGCCAAAATACCCTTCAGGTCTTAAAACAAGATAAAGACATTTATATAAAGGAACACTAAAAGAATTTGTTGCCAACAGCCCTGCAATATAAAACATGCTAAAGGAAATTGTCTTCCGCGATGAAGCAAATGTTGCTAGAGGGAAATTGGGATTTCAGGATCAAATAGCAAACATTATAGGTGATAAATATCTGAATAAACATAAACATTCCCTTTTTCCTCTTGGGTGTTTTAAAATATATTTAATTTTTAAAGCAAAAATATTGTCAAGTGTTGTTTTCAACATATATAGATATAACACATACGACATATGCAACATAAAGGATGGCAGGAGGAAGGAAAGCAATCTACATTGCTGAAAAGTTTTTATATTGCACATGACATAGAACATTAATTTTAAGTGTAAAGAATAATATGCTTAGCGTATATATACATATATAGTAATTCCTAGATTGATCCACTAAAAAATATGCAAAAAAGCATATCCTCAATGCTAATAGATACATTAAAATGGAATACTAAAAAATATTGAAATACCATAATCCAAAATCAGGGAGGGAAGAGAGGATGAAAAAGAGTGGGGAAAAAACAGAAAACTAATAAACTAGTTTACTAACTCCAACCATATCAATCATTGTATTAAATGTTAGTTGGTACCTAAACATCCCAACTAAAGGAAAAAAATTTGTCAGATTGGACAGAAAAGAATCAATTGTGTGATGCCTATAAGGGATACACTTTAAGTGTTAAAACATAATTAGGGTGAAAGTAAATAGATGGAAAAAATATACTATGAAAAGAATAAACAAAAGAAGGCTGGGATGGATTTATTAATATCAGATAAACAGTCTTTAAGACAAAGTTTATTACCAGAGATGAAGGGAGACATAATAAAAATGACAGCTGCTAAGAAAGAAATCAATGTTTGTGCACCTAATATCAGAACCTCAAAATATATCAACATAAAAAAAATTATGATATCTTCATGCAATGTAATACTACTTAGCAATGAAGATATGCAGATGGAAAATAAACATACAAAAATGCTCACCATCATTAGGCATTAGGGAAAGAATTAAAACCGCAATGTAGTACTGCTATATATCCACCAGAATGGCTAAAGTGATGAAGATGGACCATACATACCAAACACTGAGAAAGATATAAATCAACTGGAACTCTCACATGAAATGATGCAACCACAATGAAAAACAGTTTGACAATTTCTTATAAAATTAAGTATGATCCACCGGTTCCACTCCTAAATATTTAACTACAAGAAATGAAAGCAAATGCTTACAAAAATTACACATGAATCATCATAGCAGCTTTATTTATAATACCCCAAACCTTGAGCTAACCCAAATGTTTGAAAATAGATGAATAAAAAAATTATGGTATGTTCATTAAATATAATACTATTTAGCAAACAAAAAGGAGTGAACTACTGATACTTACAACATATCTGAATCTGAGAAACATGTTCAGTGAATAAAGCCAAACACAAACAGTATATGTGATATGATTCCATTTATGTGGAATTTTAGAATAGGCAATACTAATTTAAAATTACAGAAAGCATATCAGTGGTTGCCTGGATCCAGGAAGTAAGAGGTGATAAAACTTTTTGTGTGATAGAAATGTTGTATTTCTTGTTTGGTGTGATGACTACACAGCTGTGCATATTTGTCAAAACTCGTTAACCTACAAACTTAAGATGAGTGCATTTTACTATATGTAAATCATCCTCTGGATGTATTATTTGTGGTGAGACAGGGTCTTGCTCTGTCACCTAGGCTGGAGGGCAGAGGCATGATCACAGCTCACTGCAGCCTCCAACTCCCAGACTCAAGTGAGCCTCTCAAGTAGTTAAGACTACAGGCACGTTCGACCACACCCAGCTATTTTTTTAAATTTTTTTGGTAGAGACAGGGTCTTTCTGCGCTGCCCAGGTTGGTCTCTAACTCCTGGCCTCAAGTGATCCTCCTGCTGTGGCCTCCCAAAGTGCTGGGATTACAGGCGCCAGCCACCATACCCCACAATCATGCTCAAAAAGGTTGATCTAACCATGAAAAAATAAGTTAGAGTTTGATTCTTATGACTCTTAAGTTTGTTTGGTTTTTTTAATCTTTTGGGGGTTTCTTTTAGATTTTTAAAATAGAAATAGGTATAATTCTTCTCTTCCTCCTGTTTTCCCCACCCAACATTAATTTGACTAGACTACTAACTCGGTAGTCTAGTAAGGAGAAAACAACACTTTCATTTTACTGTTTTGGAAATGATAGTCCATCAGAGGTGAAAAGGCTTATGGTACGGCTTGAGATTTGGATTTAATTCTCATGTTGCATATTTGTTTTACAACTCTGAGCAAATTACTTATTCTTTTGGAGTTTGTCTTCTTATATGTAAAATGATCATAATACTTATCTTGCTGGGCTACCAGGATTAAATGAAATAAGATGTGTAAAGTACCTGGCACACAAAGAAAATTCTAAAGAAATGGTTTGCCCCCTTTTTGAAAAACTGCAGATTCTAGATTTTTAAAAACAAGCTTGATTCTAAATATTCCATCAACCCTATAATTTCATTGATACTTCTCATACTATATATCCTGGGTTTTTATTGTTGTCACTGGGTTTATAAAGAAAGAAGTTTAGGGTTTTTTTAGTTGCTACTAAGTTTAAAAATCTGTAGGTCACTTAGTCAACAGTATTTATTGACCACCCATTATTGTCAGATACTTTGTCTAGGCTCTGAGGATACTTTTCAGGAGTAGGTGGGGATTATCTAAGGTATTTTCAGTTAGTGAAACAGATACTCATTGTATGAATTAATCATGTGAATGTATATGTACATATATACACATATACATACATATATACACAATGAATATATTCACAAATATAGGAACACATACGCAAATTAAGTATAGTGAAACTATACACAATATACTATTTTGTAACAAGACACTAAAGTCCTACTCCAGCTCTGAAAAGACTGATGTCATATTGGACAAGTAAATTAACATTAGTTTCCTCATCTATAAAACAAGAGGTCTGAGCTGTGTTTCCTTTCAACTTTAAGACCTTATAGACTCAAAAATGTCGAAAGTCCCCTTTCATTTTCAAAGTCATTTACTACATATATTATTTCTTCCAGTAATTTTGAGTTTACCTTATTAACCAATCACAGGTCCGTAGGTGAGCAGTTTGGATTCAGAATTATCTCGAGCAAAAATTGCAATTCATCCATTTACTGAAACATTTACTGAGCACCCCCTATGTATTAGTAACTATGCTAGTCTCTAGGCATCAAAACAACCTGACCTCACGTAATTTATTAGGAATAGGGGACGAGCAAGAAGTTTTCTGATTTGGGGGGAAAATAAAGAATTTCCGTTTCGCTAGGTTACGTTCGAGATGCCTGCGAAACATCCTACTGGCACTGGCGTGCAAGCTAAATTAGGGAGACATCATCAGTTAGACAATATTTTAAAAACCATGAAACTGAATATGGTCAACTTGAGAGAATGAGTACAGTGAGAAGAAAAGACATTATGGGTCTAAATTTTCAGCGAAGTTAAGATTTAGAGGGCAGGCATAGGAAGAGGAGCTAATGAAGAAGACTAAATCAGGATGGGGAGCACAGAACGAAAACTAAAAGAATGCAGCGTATCGAGAAGTGGGAATGGTCAACTGTATCAAATCCAATAAAAGAAGGATCCACTGGATTTGAAAATACTGAAGCCATTGGTGCACATGGCAAATGCAATTTTAGTGGGCTGGTTGAAGTGGAAGCATGGTTGGAGTGAGCTGACGAGGAACGGAAGGTGAACAAGTGGAGACTCGGTGGACAGTAATACAGAAAAAAGCTGTGGGAATGGGGAGGAGATACAGGTTTGACAGGGTTTTTGTTGTTTCCTTTGAATTGTGATTGTTTCATCTTTATATTTTTTAAGGTGGGCGATAGTAGGGCTGAAGGGAGGGAGAGAATGGATGGAGAGAGCTCCTAGAAGGTGGGAGTGATATAATCAAAGGAGAACAGAAGGATTGGTCTAAAAGAGCCTAAAGGACGTGGTGGGTTTGTAGAGGATGGAGCAAGGAAGAAAAGGTAGAGTTTAGTTAGGAGCACAGACTATGGAACCAGACTCAAATTCTTCCGTTTACTGTAAGCTAGGTCAAATTATGCTCTTTCTGGACTTCGATCTCTTCATCTGTGAAATGAGGAGGAAGTATTACCTATACCATAGATTCGTTATGTAAATTTTAAAATGAGCTAATATTTTTAAGAGCACCTAAAATGTCTGGGACATACCAAGTGCCATGGAGGCGTTGGCTATTGTGATATCATTGTGTTTTGATAAAGAAGGTCATGTTTGATGGCTTATATTTTCTGCAAGAATGAGATGAAGGTGAAAAAATTGCCCACCTTTCTGAAACCTAAAGTCATGTAAGTAAACAATGAGAATTCGTTTTTTCTATTAAACTGCTAAAGATTCAAAAACTATAATGCCCACTACTGGTGACGGTGGGGCAAATCAGGCCTCTTCCTCCATGGCTGGTAAAAGCATAAACGTGCACATCCCCCCCAGTAGGCAATTTGATAGTATGAATCGCAAAATTCTATGATGCCCATAACCCAGAGGTCCTCAGAGGAGGAGTGTGTGCGGTAAAGAGAGGTGGAAAGTGCCCCTGCAAAAGCTAGGTACATTAGACTCCATCCCCAGCTCCCTGACTGGTGACACTCTCAGTGGTTCCTGTTTATTCCCAGGCCTACGCTCTGTGGTGTAATTGGCCCCAGGCTATATGCTGCCTTTGTTTCTCTATGTAACGACTCAGCTTCTCCATAAGTCTCCAAATGAAGCCCATTCACAGGGAGGGGCCGCATCCTTAAAGTGCACAGGCTTCCATCCTATTTCCCTCCATATTCTCCCTGACCATTGTTTCTGGGGGTTCAAAGTTCTTCTCTGTTGTACAGAGAGTTTTAGCTCTTCCAAACTTCTAATTCCAAAGTTGACACTAAACCTTTCAAAGTACCCAGGAGAGTATTGTAAGACCTGCTGTTCTTAGAAAGGTTATGAATGGCAACATTTTACTACTGCATCAGCGATTCCACGTCCAGAACGTATGTAAAGAAATAGTCAAATACTCATTTCAGTGTTATAGGTGCCAAAACATTGTAAATTTAAATACTCAACGAAAACGGTTAATAAATCATAAATCATGATATGTGTCCTATGGTGAAATGTTATACACCTACGAAAATAGGATTTTGAAAAACATTTAATATGGAAAAAATTTTGCAATACCTTTTTAAACAAAATAATGCAATGAGGTACAAAGAATGAAACAATCCAAAAAAAAAAAAAGGTAGGCCCTAATCTTCCTTCTCATCAATATTTTAAAAAAAGAGCAACGCATGTGTAAGATTATAAAATTTAAACAGTGCAGAAAGTTACAAAATGTAAAATGAAAGGCCTCATTTCCCTCCTTCTGCCCTACCGCCCTCTCCAAGTGAACAATTGTTTCTTATACTTTGTAATTTTAAAAAGCATGTCTGCATATATTCATATTTATTTTATCTACCTTTAATTTTACACAAAAGGAAGCATACAATTTACATGGCTTTATATCCTTTTTTGTATTATCATACGTTTTAGAAATCTTTCAATATCAGGATATATATGTATGTATGTATATATTATTTAATGTGGCATAGAAATATTCCATAGTATTTCATCATATCAATATACTCTAATGTATTTAACTAGTCCTCTATTTTTGGAAAGTCCGGTTGCCATATTTTCTTCCAAAAGATTACTCCAATTTACACTTCAACCTACAGAGTTTTCCCACGTTCTCACTGCATGCATACTGAGCATCATTAACATTCACAATATACACTTAAAAGAAAAAATATGTAAAATGTAAAAACAGTAATTCAACTACCAGTTAATGAGCACCTACTATGTGAATTTTTAAAAATCATGGCATGTTTCTATATTGTGTAAGAGTTAGAGTAATAAAATATGGTTCTCTGTCCTCGATCTACACCTGGAGGGGAGCATGGAGATGTAAACAACTGACAAAGAAAAGAAGGAGCGAGAGAAATAATGGCCATATTAAAACTAAAACGAAGAGCAGAGCATGGAGTAAGAAATGATTTATTTAAACTGGGAATAGGAAAGCATTCACAGGTGTTATTATGCATGGCATTTAATAATTATAGCAGCTCCTGTTTGTTGATGCTTAGTGTGTACCAGGCACTGGGCTGATTTACTTTAGGTGCATTTTCTAATTTAATCTCCATAAGGTAGATGTGACTTCCACAGGCATTTTCTAGGTGAGAATATGGAATCTGAGCAGGATTAGTTGCTTAATGTCATCACACAGCTCTTACTGTACACCTTCCACGTATAGCTAATTTCGTTCTCATAGCATTCCTACCAGGTAAGCACTGTTATTACCCCTCTTACAGGTGATAAAAATAAGGCCCAGAGGGCTTAAGTTATTTGCTCAAAGTCACATGAGAGGTAAGTGGCAGAGCAGGGACGCAAACCCAGGCAATCTGACTCAGAGCCCAAGTCTGCCCTTCCTTGACTTTTTGGGGAAGGGAACAGGATGCAGAAAGCAAGTTCCAAGAGGGAAGAGCTGTGTGAGCATGGCCAGTGTGAGGGACGGGTTGGATGGGCCAGATTCTGAAGCCCAAAGCCCAGTAACAGAGTTGTTCACTAGGTCATGGACAAGATCGGTGAGCGTGAGGATGGAATAACATGGACAGATATGATGTTGCAGAGGTAGAACAGAGAAGACTCGGTGACTAATTGGATGCCTCCATCAGAGCCCTCTTAGCCCTTACCTCTCTAAAGTGTTTTACTCCTTTTAGTCAGAGCTCACAGCCAGCCTTTTATTCCTTTCCTTTTGATATTTATGGAACTGTTTCAGGATGCTTCTGTTAGAAATGTAATCATTCCTGTGCAACAAAGGCTTGAGAAGGGATGGTGCCAATTGGGCTTTGCAGTTCCAACAGTTCTTCTTCACCCCACAGTAATGCACCAGTTGCCTGAGGTTAGGATATGGTTATCAAGCAGGATGCAAGAGAAAAGGCAGCCTGCTCACCAGGTGTTTCTAACAGGAATGAAGAGATGTGTCCACCTGACATTTTTCAGTTCTCTTATCACTTCTTTCTGCAGCATTCAACACTACTGATTATTCCCTCCTTAAAATTCTCTCTGCCATTAACTTCTGCAACATCACGCTCATTGATTTGCTCCTACTTCTCCCACGTGCCTTTCCATTCCTCTTAAATAGTATCATTTCCTTTGATGCCTCTTGAAGGATCCTGTCCTCCAGGGTTTGCTCAGCATTCTTCATTTCTCCCTCTGTTTCCTCCCAGTACGATCTCAAATAAATTCACTTAGAATCTTTCAACTGTTAGTTCACAAATTTTAAGAAAACCTAGACCTTTTTTTTTTTAACTTATTTCACTATTTCTATTCAAGAAAACATTAGTAAGCCTATAGTCTTCTATCTTTAGGCTGACACTTATTTCTGAGGTCATATGGGGTCAATTTTACCATCTTCATCTTCACTGCAGATGTGATGCTTGGTGCTGCCCCTTCAGCTCCGACCAGGGCTCCGCTTCTTGGTTATATTCATGCCTAGGCCTTGGACTATACTACTTTCAGCTGCTATGCATAAACACTTCAATTGGCCCAATCTAGCCATCGGTAATCTACCTCAGTGGTTCCCAATTTTATTACACATTGGAGTCACCGGGGGTTCGTTATGAAATGCTAACACCTGGCCCCCACCCAGACATGTTGATTTAATTGGTATGGGGTAGAACTTGAGACTTTTCAATAGCCAATGCACAGCAGGTGATTCAAATGTGCAGCACATTTGGGAACTACCATCCTATACGGTGGTTCTGAAACCCAATCACTCATCAAAATCACTTAGGGAGTTTTTTTTTTTAATGTAGATTTCTGAGTCCTACCTTAGACCTCAGCCAGTGGGGCCTAGAATTTTCATTTGATGTGAGTCTCCAGGTGAATGGAATGTTGAGATGCATTGCGTTGTATGCAATTTCTGGCCAGGAAACCACTGCCTTCCTTCCAGTTCTTTGAATCGCACTGACATAACTTCCACCTATATCTGGAAGACAATCAGTCTCTAGCTTCTCTCCAGATCCATGTTCTGAGCTCCAGGCTCATATGTATGAGATCTCTTGACTGTCACCCGACCTGTGCTTCAAATTCAACACGGCCAAAACTGAACTTTGTCATTTTTGGGTTTTGTTTTATTTTTCTCTTCTCTGTCTTATCCATATAACATCACCTTTATCCACAAAGTGTGCAAGCCCCAAGGCTAGTTGTCATTTTAGACTCTTGCCCTCTTAACCCCACGGAGAGTAACCAAGCCTGGTGGTAATTCTATCCTGTTGATTCTGTTCGGCAGACTACAGCCTTAGTTCAGATACATATTGTCTCTCAACCAGAGTATTGTACTTCTAATAACCTGACCGGTTTTCCTTGGCCAATCTTTTTCTTTCATTCTTAATTACTGCTTGAGTGAACTTTCTAAAACGCAAATCTGATCGAGTCACTACTCTCCTTAAAATCCTTTAATGGCTCCACCTTGCCTTTAGGATAAAGTTTAAACTTCTTAGCATACAGGGCCCTTCATGAGGTTTGCCTCTAGCCTCATTCCTGGGGACCATGTTGCTTTCCTGTGAGTCACATGGGACCTCACTCTAGACCTACTGAATCAGATAGTCTGCCTTCATGAGGTTTGCCTCTAGCCTCATTCCTGGGGACCATGTTCCTTTCCTGTGAGTCACATGGGACCTCACTCTAGACCTACTGAATCAGATAGTCTGGAGAAGGAGCCCTCTGTATCTAAACTTTAACAAGCCCTAGGTGATGCGGCTGATGCCACAAGGCTGGGAAACAGCGCTGACACACCCATTGCACTTGCCACTTTAGAAAGCCAACTTTCAAGAGGCTTCATGAACATACTGTACTGCCTCACCTCTCTCTGTGCTGACTGCCTGTGCCCTCCCACGGGGCTCACCGCCACTCACCCCCACTCACCCCTGAAGGTCCGTTCGCTGGGCGGAGTTTCCTGACTCCTCAGGTGCCACTCTTCTGGCTGCTTCTTTTCTACTCCCTTACCACCCCGTGCCCAGCTCTACTCCACCTTTACCACCTTGTGATTTTATCTATATTAACACTAGACTTTGAACTCTTTGACAATAAGAGATAGTGTCATTTTTCTCTTTATCCCCCAATCCCGGCACATGATTTAGGACAATACATGTTTCTTGAATGAATTACTAAAAAATGAAAATGGAGGAGTCCATTGTTAACTAAACAAACAAACAACAAAAAACCCTAAATAGGTTGTCAAAAGCCTAGGCAGAATTAGCAATTATTAGACAACTATCAGAATTTGAATTTAAGGCTGGGGTCTTATGCCAATAATCTAAAATACAAATAGACATACACAGAGCATAAATACAGCATCAGTTAAGGTTTTAAAATTGCAAGCAATAGACATTGATACAAGCTGATTGAAATGGAAAAGGCATTTTTGAAAGGTTGTTGGTAGCCCACAGAATTACCAGGAAGACTAAGATGCCAGGCTTTGAAAACAGGCAGGAACAAAGGAAGGCTAAGCAGCTAGACTCATAGCCATAGCTGAACAATAGAGGCTGCAGCTCACTCACCTGTCTCCCTCCACCAGCAGGAGACATGGATGCTACAGATGGTGCTGCTTCTAGTGGCTATCGCTGCAACTGCTGCCACCAAAATAAATTCTCCACTCACCCTATTTCTTTGCTTCACTCACTCACTCCAGATTTTAACCTCAAACTGGTTTGAGTGACTGGGCAAGTCTAGGTCTAGATGCCCACAAGATGGAATGCGTGTGAGATGCACACTTCTGGACTTGTCAGTACCCACGGACACGTGGAGCAAAGGTTCATACCACAGGGAATTCCCCGAAGGCAGGGATTTGGATGCTGGATAGTCAAGTGAAAAAAAAAAAAATAGTTTCTAATTGTACATAGTATTCTATGTAGTATTATTAAAATGGTAAAATTAATTAAAATCTTGGTATCCAAACAGAAAGTCAGAATAGATAAATAATTTCTAGTTGATCACAAAAATCAATTGTGAACAAACCCTAGGGTTCTGTTAAATTAATTTCTGAGTAAGATAAACAACGTTCACTCTATGGGACGACACCAGGCTCAAAGAAGGAAGGAGGCACAGATGTCTTTAGGCGGCAAAAACTGCAGCATGAATTCCCCCAGGATACTTGGAGAATGACTAGGACCTCACAGGGAAAAGTTAGGTCCCAAATCCTGGGGATGAAGAGGACAGGGAAGGGCTCAAGATTGGCATTGCAGAGTCAAGAGTTTGTAGCTCGAGAGGTGGAACTGAAGCAAGAGAGTGTGAAAACAAGCACAGGTTCCGGATGATTGCCTCATCCATGGGGGAAGTTCAAGGTCAAATAGCTAATTTAAAATTTGATTTCTTTGTTTTTATTTAAGGGAAAATCTTTTTTTGTAAAAAGAGTAGATGCTCAAAAATTTTTAAGAAATATTGAAAAATGCAAAGTTGAATGAATGCAAACAATCATTTCAAATCCTACCACCAAGAAATAGGCATTAACACTATGGGAACTTCATTATAACCATCTTTCTACACATATGTACAGATAGAAGCATCTAGACAGCCTGCCACATTGTACCCCTCCAGTAGTCACGATTCATACAGAATGCACATGAGAAAGACAATTGGATGGATGGATAGATGGACTTTTGTTAAATGGTCTCATCTGAAAAATAAAAGTAACAATTTTAGCTTTATTTAATAGAGGACACAAAGAATTGCTGGACTTCAAATACCTTCCTTTACCACAAAATACATTATTTCCTCTTTAAAAAAAAAAAACTCTCTAAGGTTAAAAAAGGGGTTTTTTTTGTTTTTGTTTTTGTTTTTAAGGAGAGGTCAAAACTGTGGGATTTTTTCTTTGTCTCAACTAAATGTTTTGGTTTCAGGCAGAATCAGTTGACTCACTGCTATAAAAGATGAGGATTTCAGCACTCTTATGCTTCTTGTTATCTGCCTCTCTCAGTTTTGTCATGTTTGTGAGTTGTTGTACTTTTACACTGTCAAGACTTACTGGCTGGGCTCAGTGGCTCACATCTGTAATCCTAGCACTTTGGGAGGCAGAGGCAGGAGGATTGCTTCAGGCCAGGAGTTCAAGACTAGCTTGGACAACATAGTGAGACCCTGTCTCTACAAAAAAATTATAAAAAATAAAATAAAAAAGACTTACTGTGGTTCCATGCGCTGGGTGTTTTCCTGTAGTAGTCTATATGGAAATGGATTAATTGCTTACCACATGCTCCTCTGCCACTGCTTATCCATTCCTCAATTTCTAATTTTGATTCATTTCTTAATCAACTGGATTTTGTCATCAAATTTAATTTTCTTTGCAAGAAGAGCTCAGTGTGTTATATTCCCTGAGGTCTTTCTTGCTTAAGTATGTTCATTTTTACTTACATGACACCAGCCCTGGGAAAATGTTCTTTGGTCCTGCTTTCTTTACTTCAGAACTCTTTTTATATTTTACCATCGTTTCTGGTGTTAAATACTGCTGTGGAGAAAAGTGTGATGCCAACCATTTTTTTCCTCTTGTAGGCGATTTGTTTTTCTGCCTAGATACTGGACTAACTCATTTTTATACTTTCAAGTTCAGTAAGCGAACCAGATGTGTCTTGGGGCTGAGCATTTCTTATCTAATTATTTTATCACAATTTGAAAATCAGTTATTGCTCTCATGACTTTGGCAGTCCTGAGAAACAGTCTTCCAGCAACTTTTGAAAAGCTGAGTATGAATGTGTCTGGAGGAGAATGCCAGATGGTCCCTCCAGTTCTGCTTTTTCCCTTCCAGGCCCAAGGCCTTTAGTTTTTGTTCCTTGTCATGTTCCAACACATCCTGTAACTCCTCTTGGGTAGCTTGAAGTGATTCTATGTACTCAACAGTCTCTAGAAAGAGGGAGATGCAAAGAAGTTACAGGAGTAGAAATTTTCATTGCATAGAGGAGAGTGCTCTTGGTGGAGATTTGTAGTGAGTTCTGTAGGTAGCAAGTGTAGTAAACCAGATACATTGTCAAGAAGACAAGGTTTTATAAATTCCTCCTATCTGGCCAATTGTCTTATTATTTGCTATAGATAAATGGATGAAAAAAGTCTGAATAAAATCTTTTTAGAATGGGTAGATGAAGTGGCTGAGAGTCTACAGAGGCAAAATACTTCTACAAAGAATGAAGGCGCATTTGGACCTCCCGTACAGAGATAGCGCATGTCGTTTTGGTGAGGGTGTCTACTGCCATCAAGGTGACGCTGTGCCTTCAGAAGGAAAGGGAAATAGCTAGTGACAAATCACATGGCAAAGTTATTTCAGAGGTACTTGAAATAATTATTCCCCAAATGTGTCCTGCCTATGTGCATGTAACATCAGAGTTTGCACTTTGGATGTTAATATAAAAAGGCAGAGCCACCAGAAATTCCAGAGAGCCATCTTAAATGTTTTTAGTGGACCGCAGTGGCCCGGCATGGCAGAAACACAGCATTTGTGGGTGTGCATCTCATGCCAAGACATATATCTGGTAGGTTTGGTTAAGAGGCCTCCTTCCCATACCTGAACCATACATTTGGGGGCTACTGTAAGTGGCCCTGGATACTAACCAAGTGCTATGCATGTAGGTGTTGGTTGGCTTCCCTTGGCTTGCCTTCCTTAACTCTGACTGAAGCTGAAAGATCACAGAGTTTTGGCATTGGTATATCTCTTGTGGTGGGGTGGTATTGTGCCTTACAACGCAGGGTGTCTGTGTGACTGATAGGAAGACAGAGTTCTCATGTTTGCCTGTGCTACTCACAGCCTTCGAGTGTGGACCTATCCCAGCGTACTGAACACTTTTAATTTAGTGTACCACCAAGATGCCTTTAATTGCAGGTAGGTTTTTTCCCCCTCACTGGGAAGATAGCTTTGGTTGGAATGAGCTGCCCTGGTGAAGCGAAATAGGTCGGCTGTGTTGGAATCCTCTTTGGGCTCAGATGGTATTTACTAAGATATTAGAAAGTTAATTTAGATCAGAGATGTCAAGTTATAAACCTATGGTCTGAAATCAGCCCACAGGCATGTTTTCTTTGGCTGACATGGTGTTTGCCTGCATACAAAGACTGCATAGTCTTTAAAAGAATTTTTTCCAATTAGTTGCCTGTTTTTAAAAGTCAGAATGTATCCCATAAATATCCAGATTTTCATCTTTTCTTGTAAAATGAAAGATAGGACAATCGCACTGAGTACGCATTTCCAGTGGCAACATCAGATCCAGGGCTGCTAAGCAGAGCTGGGGAGCAGGTGCCCTTTTGACACAGGCCTGTGCTCTCTGGCTCACCAGGGTCCCCACCAGTTATTATCACCCTCCAGACACAAAGGCCAGATGTTAGTTCCCATTTATTGTCAAACCTGAACTTTTTGTTTTTCTTATGATAGAGTCAAGAGGAAAGTGATGTATTTCCTACACTCTAATTCTGCCATAAGCAGAAACATGCAAGATACACAGAGGACCATGAGCTTCTTTTTTTTGTCCTGCTTTATTCATTGATATTACCTGCTGAGAGCCTCTGGGCAACTGAGTTTCCAGCTGTTGCTTTAGGTGATGGAAGCACCAGGGAGTCAGGTAGGCCAAGACTAGGATGCAGGGAAACATGACTGTGGAAAAGGGCAACTCCTTCCATGTAACAAGTATTTTCCTCTGCTGTGTAGATTTATTGCTAGAGAGTGGGGATGCCACCACTGTGGGGAGAAAAATCAGTGGTAATCAGGGACTATTGGATGTCCTTACTCCTCTGTAGTTGTGTATAGCTTTCTGATTTTCCTCCTTGAGTTTTAATACTATCAAATTGTGGTGTCATTTATTGCAAGTCTCCTGCTTACTCCCCATGCCTGAACTGTGCAAATTAGCGGTTTGTGTGTGAGCCTAACCAATGACTCTAGGCTAAGCATCCTGTAAGCCTTGGTTCCAGAATCATCTGAGTACTGTACCAGCAGCCACTTTGTAACTATGCTGCCCCACTGAATATTATGTATGTATGAATATATGTTGTCACCCCACTTTCCTTGGTCCAGCTTTCAAGTTTCTTATGCTTTTAAAAATCATTTAAAAATCAGTTTTGGAATGTCTAATACATTCCCTTGGTTCAAATTCAAAAAGTAAAAAAGGTACATAGTGAAGCATCTTCCTCCACTCCTGTGCCCCAATTATCCAGGGCTCTTTGCTGAAGGCAAATAAGGTTACTGGTTTCTATATTATTACTAGAGGAATATTTTATGCCCATGGTTCTCAAAGTGTGATCTATAAACTCCTGGGAATCCCCAAGATGTTCTAGGGTGTTCCGTGAGATCAAAACCATTTTTGTAATGATAATAAGACACCATTTGCCATTGTCAGTGTTGGCATTTGCACCAGGGACGCAAAGCAGTGGTGGGTAAAACCCACCTTGTCATGCATCAAGAGAGCGGCACGAAACTGTTCTAGGAGTCATTTTATTCTTCACTGTGACACACTCTCTGATGAAAACATTCAAATTGCACTTAAAAATGTCCTTGACGAAGCAGAAAAAGCTAATAATTTTATTAAATCTTGACTCTTGAGTACCTGTCTTCTGAATATTCTGCCTGATGCAACGAGAAGTACACATGAAGCACTTCTGCATACCAAGGTACTGTGGTTGTCTCAAATCAAGGAAACGCACTTGTGTGATTGTTTGAGTTGTAAGCTCAACTAGCTAAATATTTCAAGGAGTACCATTTTTGCCTGAAAGAATGACAGACAAACCATGGTTAGTCAGACGAGTGTTTGGCAAACATTTTTTTGAAAGTGAACAAAATAAGCCTCTACTTATAAAAAATCCAAGCAATAATATGATACTGTATGAAACACTGTTGCTGAACCTTGCTTTCTTAACATGTCTTCAGAATTATTCCATATCAAGACATACGGAGCTTCCTTATTCTTTTTATGGCTACATATTATCTCCTTGTAAAAATTTAGCGGAATTTATATATCAATCTCATATTAATGACTTTGTTGACAACTTTAATGTTATTCTGTTCTTCTAGACAATGCTAGAGTGAATAACTTTGTATCTATGTCATGTCAAACCTGTGTAGTAAGGTCTGGAGGACAGAAGTAGAAATGCTATTCAAAGATTAAACATATTTGCAATTTTGATATCTGTTGCACAATGTATAAGCTCATGCCTTTTTCAGAAAGTAAATATAGCTTTATAAAAAAAATAGGCCACATCAAGGTCATATATAAACTGTGATCAGAGGAATACAGCAGAGTTGAGTAGTGAGTACGCACATATACAATTTACATGTTTGGAATCAAAAATTGATATTAAAAAATTAAAATTAAGCTGAAAAGTCTATTGTAATATATACGATGTATGGTTGATTGCCCTATCTCACGAATGTAATTTGGGAGAAGTTGTAAGTTTTTGGCATTTATCTGGTGTAGGGTTGAAACAATTTGGGAACTTGTGATGGAGGCCCTGAAGCAGCTGGCACTGACTGCACCAATAAACATGAGGTCCCAGCACTTGAAAATTCCAAGTTCACAGAGGCCAGTGGAGGGGATGGTTTGTGTTGTTACACAGGCAAGATTTCAGTACTAGTGCAGGAGGATTCCAAGCAAAGACTGTTATGAACAAGCAAGACAAGTTTCTTGAGTTCTTGCCTGGCTGTTGTAGGGAAGTGCTTATAGCTCATAAATGTGAGCTGGTGAGTAACATTATGAAGCATCTTTGTGTGCAGGGATGGACTGTTTTTTTTTTTTTTAGAGAGAGACGGAGTCTCACTATGTTGTCCAGGCTGGAGTGCAGTGGTGCCACGATAGCTCACTGCAGCCTCAAACTCCTGGCCTCAAGTGATCCTCCTGCCTCAGTCTTCCAAAGTGCTGGGATTACAGGCATGTGCTACCATGCCCGGCCTATGGATGGATTTTTCTTTAAATGTAAACATTTTCAAATAATTTTTAAAATGATAATCCTCAGTTGCCCCTCTTCCCTGCTCCCAGATAGCCATCACAGATTTTTTTGGTACTTATTGCTCTTTTGCTCATTACAAATGAGCAAATGGGAGATGGTGTCCCACATCTCCCATTATCCTCACATAGCAACTTAAATGCCATCTCCTTCAGAAAGCCTCATGTGGTTCCTTAAAATGGAACAAAATTATTTTCCTTCATATTCCCATAGGACTCTGTACTTTCTCTACTGTAGTGTATAAAACGATGTAGTATAATTGCCTGCTTATTGACAATTTCTCCACTACCTTTTAAATCCTAAGGAGAGCGATGCTATATGTCTTGTTTAATGCTTTATTCCCAGAACCTAGTCTAGTGCCTGGAATATATAGTAGGTACTCAATAAATATTTGTTGAATTAATAAAAAAAAAAAAAAAAACCAGAAGGACAATTTTGACTAGATATGGGTTCTAGGTATCTGGAAATTTTAATTTAATAATCCCAAATCTAGCAAATACTTTAAGCAGCTCTGTCTTCACATTGTTTCACTGATTTATATAAAATCTATAGCAGTACTAATACATAGAGTATTTCTGGTGTAGACAAGATAAGGTTTGATACAGTGCAGAACGCTATTTTCTCCTGTTTTCTCTATCTTCCTCAATGATCTTGGTGTTATTTGCCTATTGTCCATCAATGATACCTTGGGCCTAACAGATAGAATGAATTCTCCAAGAAGCAATAGGCTAACTCACACTTTAAAAAAGTAGCAGTCAATAAACTGGTATAATATATACATTGTAGCCCAGTGAAAACATGCTTTCAATGCTTTCTATTGTTTGACCAAAATGCATTTCGTTTCCTTGGTTTCTATACTTCCTTAGGCCAACCAAAGAAAACACAATCTCAGGGTGTGGGGTAACTTATCATCATCTTTTAATTATGAAAAAGTTCATTATGTGTCAACTTATAATGAGCAAGGATACAGTCAGGAGGGATTCACCAAAGAACAGAGCTTCAGGAAGCCTCTTCCCCCATGTTCCTTGCTAGTTCTTCACTTTTCTATAAGGCAAAATTATATTCGTTTCCTTTGAGAAGACTTCTCTCACCCTCTCATTTTAGTTAAGAATTCATTATTCCCCTTTCTGTGCACCCTTTTACTTTTTTTCCGTAAATGATTCTACCTCTGTGATTGATCTTATGTCTTCTGATAGAAAATGGGCTTCTTGAGGGTTGCCACCTTGTGTTTTCTCATGCCACCTAGCATGGTGATTCATGTATATTGATGCTTAATAGATGTTTGTTGAATGCCTTAGTGTCTTTTATAGTGTCTTGCCTCTACTGTCTACATGGACATATGATGTACAGACCTAGGGTATTCAGAACAGGTGGACAGAAGAGGCTAGACAGACTCTTAAAAATACAAAAAAGTTTCAGCAAGAACAAGAAGATTTAGATAAAGAAGATGAAAATCATTTCAAGAATGTCACGACTTAGCACTGGCAGCAGGCCTGGTTCAAATCTTGACATAAACACTTATTAACAGAATCTGTTTGTAATCTTGGGCAGATGACTTAAATTCTCTAAACCTTAATTTATTTATCTGTAAAGTGGTGGTAATAATAACAGCTACCTGTGTTAGCCAGAATTATAAGATGGTCCCCAAGATTCCCCCAGTTGGTGTGTACTATGTGTTTAATCCCTTCTCCTTGA
Source organism: Indri indri (assembly GCA_004363605.1). Classification (NCBI taxonomy): domain Eukaryota; kingdom Metazoa; phylum Chordata; class Mammalia; order Primates; family Indriidae; genus Indri; species Indri indri. The sequence continues at coordinate 144,896 of RJWJ010000432.1, read as the reverse complement.
CTGTGGGAGGGACCTGTGATAGGATTTTACTCCTGGGACTAGGTTATGTTACGTGACAAAGGGGAAGGGATTTTGCAGATGTAATTAAGGCTCCTAGTCATGTGACTTTGAGTTACTCAAAAGGAAGATTATCCTACGTGGGCCTGACATCATCAGGTGAGCCCTTTAAAGGAGGGTCCAGGGCCTCTCTGAAGGAAAAGATTTGAGGTGAGAGATTTTCCTGCCAGGCTTGAAGAAGCAAACTGGCATGTTGGGAGAGGTATGGATAGGGTTATGTGAACTGTGGGATCCTCTAGGGCTGAGAGCAGGCAGCCCCCAACCCCATAGCTGGCAAAAAAAAAAAAAAAAAAAAAAGGACTTCATTCCTGTCACTACAAGAAATGGAATTCATCCCCACAACCATGTGAGCTTGGAAGACAACTCCAAATCTCAGACAAGACCTGGCTGACATGTTGATTGCAACCTTGTAAGAGTGTGAGCAGAGGACCCAGTTTAGCTATACCCAGAGTCCCGACCCATAGAAGCTGTGAGATAATAAATGTATGTTGTAGCTACCTTTGTTGTAGTTTGTTACATAGCAATAGAAAACAAATATACTACCTTATTAGGACAATTTATACTTTACAAGCTACTGATTCTAGTTAATGTTAGACAGAAAGAAGCAGAATTTATTGGAACAAAATTTGGTATGTCACAGAATTGAAAGAAAAGCTAAATAATCAGGCCTTGGGGATAATAAGCATAAGAGTGACTTTGAGGATGTCATTCAAGAATTTGGGGGTGTGCACTTTGAGATAATCTTGTCACTTCTCCCACCCTTGTCACTTGTCCCATGAATCAAATTCTCCTGATGAAATCTAAGTGGCCTCGTTCCCATCACCTGCCCATTTCTTGATGTCAGATAGCTATGGACAGGCCCCAAGACCACATGGAATGAGGAAGGGAAAGAGTGATGCTCTTAAGGAAGGAAGAGGAGAGGGATTTGAAGCAGGTACATGCAAAAGAAATGCACCTTGCTGCCTTACAGGGTTGTTAAGAAAAGACATGCAATAACACATGTTAAGTGCTTAGCACAGTTGTTGGCACATGGTAATCGCTCAATACATTTTAACCATAATTATTAAGCATCAGGGGCCCAAGTGTCATCTAGAGAGTAAAACAAAGAACTCTATTCCTACCTAAATGATTTATAATTAAAGGGTTATCTGAGGTTAGGAAGTTATAGATTCCTAAGTGCTATTTATGCTGATTATTACCATGTAATCACAACCAAGCCAGCTATGACAGCAGTCCCCACCATTTTGGGCACCAGGGACTGGTTTCATGGCAGACAATTTTTCCATGGACCAGGTTGAGGTAGGGTATGGTTTGGGGATGATTCAAGTGCATCACATTTATTATGCAGTCAAACCTCTCTGCTAATGATAATCTGTATTTGCAGCTGCTCCCCAGAGCTAGCATTACCACTTCGGCTCCACCTCAGATCATCAGGCATTAGATTCTCATAAGCAGCACACAACCTAGATCCCTCCCATGTGCAGTTTACAGTAGGGTTCTCGCTCCTTTGAGAATCTAATGCTGCTGCTGATCTGACAGGAGGTGGAGCTTATGCCATGATGCAAGTGATGAGGAGCAGCTTACATACAGATGAAGCTTCCCTTGCTTGCCCACCACTCACCTCCTGCTGTGCAGCCCAGTTCCTAACAGGCCATGGACTGGTACCCACCTGCAGCCTGGGGGTTGGGGACCACAGAAGTATGAGATAGACTTCTCCAAATTCCACTGGGTCAGGGATAGATGTCAACTATTAGTGGCTATACCACTGCATGCAAAACTCCTAATGGTTGATTCACAGCTCTGCTTGTAAATGTGTTGGATGGTGCCTAAGTCCATCTATCCATGTTTAAATCATGCCTTTAAATTTGAAATTTTAGAAAATTAATTCATATATGAGATGATAATCATATTTACTGAGGACCATGAAGAGAATCCATAATATCGGTGTGTACCTGGTATTGAGTGATGTCATTGTGTTTCTGAAGTGAGGCTTTCCTTTGAGCTTTCTGTTGAAGAATGCAATCCATTGGTCAGTACGCTCATTCTGAGTAAGGTCTGCCTATCAGGTGGTGCCATTTCTGGCCCAGAACATCACTGATGGCTGCAGTCAGCTTCTATCCATTCTGTTCTACTCCGCAATATTTATTGAGCTCCCATTATGTGCAATGAACTGTGTTAAGTGCTTTGATAGATTAAAAAATGAATAGATAAGACAGAGCTTCTGACCTTAGGGTATTTTATTATCTCAAAACAGAGACAAATGTTTACAAAGACCAGATACAATACATAGCAGGATGTGATAAATGCTAAAATAGATACAGAGAAAGAAGAAAGCTTTAAATTTCAAGTGTGGTTACCTGGAGTTTTCACAGTAGAAGTAGAATTTGAGCCCTTTTTAATCATATGCCCATCCAGGACAGAAGCATGTTATCTGTTTTTGTATTCCCAGTGCCTAGCATATGTGCAACTAAGGATGAGTTTTAAAATTGTTTAAATTACGCTAAAATAGATATAACATAAAACTTGCCACTTTAACTACTTTTAAGTGTATAGTTCAGTGGCATTAAGTACATTCACATTGTTGTGCAACCACCATTACCATTCATCTACAGAAACTTTTTCATCTTGCCAAACCTAAAGTCTGTACCCATTCAATAACTCTCTGTTCCCCCGTGCTCCCAGCAACCAGTGTTGTCCTTTCTGTCTCTTTAAATTTGACTACTTTAGGTGCCTCATATGAGTGAAATTATACAGTATTTGTCCTTTTGTGATTGGTTTATTTCACTTAGCATAAAGTCTTCAAGGTTCATCCATGTTATAGCATGTGTTAGAATTTCCTTCCTTTTTAAGGTTGAATAATAAATATTATGGTGTGTGTGTGTGTGTATGTGTGTGTACACATATATACACACACACATACATACATACCACATTTTGCTTATCGGTTTATCTATTGGTGGACATTTGGATTGTTCCCATCCCTTGGCTATTGTGAATAATGCTGCTATGAACATGGATGTGTGAGTACCTGTTTGAATGAGTTAGAAATTTGGATAGGTCAAGAGGGGGCGAAGACAGTGCATTCAAGCTTAGGAAAGAACATGAACAAAACCAAGAAGGGTGAAAATGCACTAGGCTTGCTTGGTATGGCTTACTTGTGGGTTTGGGGCTGAAGATGGAAAGATCAATCTGGTACGATACCAAGGAGATAAACTTTTTCTAAAGTTATGAGGAACCATTTAGGAGTTGGGTCAGGTGAGTAACATTACCAACACAATACTCAGAAAGTGTAATTGCATTGGCAAAGATGTAGTTAGAAATGTAGGGTAATAAATTTGTCAGGAGACAAAGCAGGGCAGTGGCAGAGGAAATGGTAATGTGGGAGGGAGGGAGCAGAGTAGAAACATTATAGAGGAACACTCAATAGGACCTGATGACCAACTGGATGTGGGTGGCAGGAAGAGGAAATTGTTGTTAAATCAGTGCTTGAGAGCACGGTGATATTATAAACTGAGACCAAGAGTGCAGAAGGAAGAAGGTGCAGGCGAAAACAATATATACCATTTGCTGAGCTCTCATGTGTTAGGTACCCGATGTGGATTATCTCATTTCATCATGATAATGACCCAGTGAAGTAGGGATTATTGTACATGGGAGGAAACTCAGTTTAGGTAGATCAAGTTACTGTCTAATATCTAGTTAAGTGGTGAAATTGAGACTCCAACCCAGGTCTAACTCCAAAGTTCAAACTTTTTTTTTTAACCACCACACTATTCCACCACCTTCAAGCACATGGAATATCCATGTGGATTGATCTCTCACGAAATTGGAAATGTAAGTTGAAATCTCAGTTGAATGCTCATGGATGAAAATATAGCCCAGGAGTTCTTCACACAAAGACGAGTTCAAGCGATGTCGAGGAAGTGCATGAGTTCACTCAGGAGAGACCGTAATGACAGAAGACAATAGAACATAATTCGAGAACATAATTCTAGAAGCACACGTATTTATCAGGTGAGAGGAGAAAGAGGGACTGGGTCTGAGGAACTAGAGAACGGCCAGAGCAGTGAATTGACAAAGGAGCAGCAGGAGAAGACAGTTTCAAAGGAGGGATTAGACAACACTGCCAAATGCTCCTAGAATGTTAACTGGGAAGTAGATCGTGGCTACGAGATTTGACAATTAGGAAGACTTTGGAGACTTCAGAGAGAAGGAAATCCATATAGCAGTATCTATGGATTGAAGAATGAACAGGAAGTAGGGAAATGAAGAAAGTGAGTGTAAACGCTACTTGTTTGAGAAGTTTGGCAGCAAAGGAAGCAGATATTGTGGTACAGTATTGAAGAGAAGTAGAATACATGAAAGGTTTTCTTTTGTAAGATTGAGAAGAGAGAATGATTTTTTGGCTCTGAGGGAAAAGCCAGTGGAGAATAAGGGACTTAAAATATTGGGAGACTGACGAAAATTCATGGGGGACTAGAGAGAGGGTGTGATCAAGAACACATTTAGAGGGACAGCCAGGGGGAAGTAGGGATATTCTTTCCCCAGAGATGGGAAAGAGAGTTTGGGGAAGTTCAGGGGAAAAACTGAAGGAGTTTGCATTGGGATAGAGGTAACCTCGTGAGGCTGCGGGAGGCTGAGTGGAGCCTGGTGTGGAGACTAGTAAACAGCTGGTTGAGCCGAGGAAGAGGGAGTCACATAGGTCAAATGAATAGATTATCTAGCTTTCCTGAGGGCACCTCTTGAGTTAGGATTATTTTACTCTGTAGTGAAGACAATCGGTTGGGATAGGGACCAAAACTCAGTATCTATTTCAAACCAACACATTTTCAGACTTTCCTGAAACTTCACAGAGATACCTAATTGGATTTGGGTATTTCCCAAATCTCCTTAGCCTTACCTATAAACGCTTAAGGTAGCTAACTCTTGGCTGATTGCACCGATGATATGCTGATGTTTACCAGTTTCATTTTTCACTGTCAACAAATTCTAAGGGCATACACACAGAACCCCCCAACACGCTGACACTAGGAAAGAACTACTTTCTCGAAGAGGTTGTCGCAGGAAAATACTGGGAAATTACTGAGACATGGTGAAATATTTCAATATTGAGTTTCAAAATTTTACTCCTTAAAGACTCCAAACCCATTGAGAAATCTCAGTTTGAAAACCTTTCTATTGATTCTAGTTTCTGAAATAGAACCAAGTGCAAGGCGTAGCTAGTATAATTTAAAGTAACAGATTGTCTTCTTCTCTTACATTGACATTCCATTCAGCATTCTACATGAACAAAGTAATGTTCCAGATTTTTTTTATATATATACAGTTACGTTTACTGTATTTATGTGACAAATTTAATTCCAGATATAAGTATTAGCAATTGGAACCATGCCTCAGTTACCTCCCCTATGAAAGATAATGTAGGAATGTTATAACAAATATTTAGTTAAAAAAACCGAAAAGGGCTTTGAAAATGTAAAAGTGTAATATAAATGCTAAATAAAGATAATATATTCTGAACAGCAGGCTCCTTTGAAATAGGGCCTATGAATTCCATTAGCACTCTCTGTTTACATGCTTTTAGGAACTTTTAGGAGGGTGTTGCCCGTGAACATGCCTGTGATGATACCGATGGCCTAGCAACAAGCTGGGAAAGGGGCAAGTAAAAGAGTAGTGTAATAATTCACATAATAATATTTCTTTAAGTCATTCAGTGTTTATTGCATACTTACTATGTGCAGGTACAGTTCTGGGTGCTAGGAATACCATAGGGAGCAAAACAGGCAAAGTTCTCACAAAGGACCTGATTAGACATTTCTCTAAAGAAGACATACAGATGTCCAACAGATACATGAAAAAATGCTCAACATCACTAATCATTAGGGAAATGCAAATTCAAACCACAATGAAATACCACTTCACAGCTGTCAGGATGGCTATTTTCAAAAATATGAAAGATACCAAGCATTGGCAAGAACATGAAGAAAAGAGATCACTAGTATATTCTTGGGGGGAATGTAAATTAATACAGCCATTATGGAAAACAGTATGGATGTTTCTCAAAAAACAACAGAGTTACCATATGATCTGGCTATTCACTACTGATTATATATCCAAAGGACTTGAAACCAGTATGTTGATATCTACACTTTCATGTTTATTGCAGCATTATTCACAATAGCCAAGTTATAAAAATACTCTAGGTATCCATAAAATAATGAATGGATATAGAAAATGTGGTATATATACACAATAGAATATTATTCGGCCTTAAAAAAGAGGGAAATTACGTCATTTGTGACAACGTGCACAGAAAGACAAACAGTGAATGTTCTTACTTACATGTGGAAGTTAACAAAAAAAACCTCATAGAAGCAGAGAGCAGAACGGTGGTTGCCAGAGGCTGGGGAACCGGAGGAATGGGAAGATGCTGCTCAAGAGACAGAATGTTTCAGTTAGAGAGGAGGAACGTGATAAGTATTTGAAGTATTGGATATGTTAATTAGCTTGATTCAATCATTCTACATTGTATACATATGTAATAGCATCATTTTATATCTCATAAATATGGACGATTATAATTTGTTGATATTCAATAAAAAGAAAAAAATGTAACAGGCAAAAGTGGTTACTCTGAAGCTAACATTTATTGATTATTAACCAAGTGCCAAGGATTGTTCTTGCATTCATCCATTAAACCCTCATAACAACCCGTAAGCTAGGTACTGTCACTATTTCCATTTTATAGATATAGAAACTGAAGCAATAGAGGTTCAGAAACTTGCCCAGGATCACACAGTAGCAAGTAGTAGAGTTGGGATTTGAACCTCAAAGTATGGCCTGCATGTTCCACTAATGAGAAAAAAATGACTGGGTACTGAATTGACTAAATTGACTGTCTACGTTGGTCCTCTTTAATTGTGGAAGGCCAAAAAGAATGAGTCATACACAATTGCTTGGGGTCTTCTATTTTTCTGTTCAATTCAAAAAACTCCTCAATTTTCTGTAAGTGATGGGGAGTTATTATTGGGATACGAGTGAAGATGGGCATTCTTCCGTGCAGGCAGCCTTCATGGTGACCACAGTGGCCAGGCCTCACCAAGACTGGAATGGCATCTTGAACTAAGAGGACACGTAAAGTTCACTGCAGCACGGGCACCCTTCTCTTTTGCTCCTCATGCCAGCTAATTTCTGTTCTTCTCTACCTTATGATTTCTACTTACATATAGTTTCTAATGCCTAATGCCTAATACACCTGTGCTCTACCTTTTTCTCTCTGTGAGTCACTTAGTTTTTACAACACCTATCAGCTAACTTTATCCCCGATACCTGCAGTATCTCCAATTAGTATGGCCAATGGGGAGAATATGATTGGTCATGCACCTGGGAAAGCACTTCCTGCTGATTCATAGGCCACCCTGGCTACTCTGTTCAGTCCTTGGATTAAATGCCTACTCCTGGGCCAGTCAGCTGTGGCCAGAGGACAAGGTCAAATGCAAACAACATTCTAGAACCAGGCTCTAAGGGTACCGGAGGCTATCGTCACAGACATGTTCTGAATTCTGCCTTATTCTCTCTAACACTGTTTAGTTATATGGCTTCTTGGATTTAGGTTTGCAAATGAGTATGTTATAGAAAATTATAACTCGTCTTTTTATTTTTAATTTAGAAGTCAGTTTACAGTCCCATATTATTCTATGCTTTTGAATATGCCTGTAATATTTCTATCTCTACCTTCTTTGTGTCTAAATGAAATGATAATAAATATTCACTTCACATCTTTATATATTTAATTTCCCTAAGATGTTTAGAATGTGATACATATTTTAATCCTTTCCTTACCTGATGAGTAATATACCCTTTTTCTTTCACCCTCAGCATTTCGATTACATTTCACCATCACAAGCTCTGTGCTAAGAATGTATGCAGATGTGTCACAAGAAAGAGAACCAGGATTCAAATTAAAGGACCTATCTAAACATTTCAATGTTGTCTAGAACACTAACGGGAAGATCAAACTCAGCTCTTACAAATATCAATAATAAGAATCTTGGCCAAATCAATGTTAATGTCATTTTTATACTTGGAAAAACATGGAGCACAAAATTATGTAGGCTAAAAAAAAAATCAATAACTTGACTCATACTTAAAAGTAAGATAATACATTAAAAAGATGATTTCAAGTATTGTTCATTTAGAAAATTTCTATAGAAAGATACAGTTTTACCTTAAGACATGTGACCAATAGCACACATTACAATTTGGGGGACTGGGGTTAGGAAAGCAGTTTGTGGCTATGAAACAGATCAAAACTAACTAGTCTTTAGGGAATGGAACCCATGACCTTTATCTCATTAGTACGAGGCTTAAACCAGCTGAATGAGCTATTCATTGATATCATTCTGATACCCAGCAGATAGCTGAACCTTTCCTCCTTACTTAAAATCCCTTTCTTGGTTCCATATTATTTGTACTAAAATGTGGTGGTTACACAGGAAGGGGTGAGAAGGCACAAAACTTTCAAAGAGACTTCAGAAGTCAATTACTCTGCTTTCTTTGTCTAACTAGTGAGAAAACTGAAGCCCTAAACTTTGAGGTGACCTGCCTAATGATTCCCAGTGGTGGCGGCAGAAGTGAGAACACACATCTTTTGGACTTCACGCCTAGGCACTTTCAATTGGTGAGGGGCTGGCTCATGGAAGAGGCCTTGCTCTCTAAACCCTTGGGCTTTTACTCAGGCTTTCTCTGATTGATTGACCTTCCCAGATATCTCCTGGAAAGAAGGGTGGCTTCACACATTCAGGATGCTTGTCCTTGAAGAATCAGCTTAGCCATCTCTTCTGGAAAGCCTCTCCTGGTGCTTCACAATTGTAGTTGCTTTCCATACCCCTACCATAACACTTACCATGCTGTAACATAATGCCCAACTTACTGCACTCTCTTGCTAGACTGAATTCCTTGCAGCCAGGGTCTAGTTTTGATCATCTGTTTATCCCCAACACCTTGCAGAGCACTTAGCACAGGTAGGCCATTAATACAAATTTACAGACTGTTGAACCAATATCTCTGAAAATATATGTACAATAGAAATATCATCCAGAAATTATCTAGAGAGAATGAATCTAAAACGGATTTTCCAGCAAGAGAATTTTTCCTTGAATTTTTCCAGGACAGGAAGAGTATGTCCTATCAATGCAGAGAAACTTAGCATTAGGAAAAGAAATTTTAACCTTCTAAATTGAAGTTTATGAAGAGTGGAGGTTACAGGATGGAGCAGTGAGAGGTTCTGAATGATCTTCGTGGGGGTGTGGAGGTGGGGTGACAAGAAGCCCCAAAAAGTCTCTGAAGAGTGAGTACAGTGACTTAAGACATTTTCTATGTAAAATGACTCTAGCTGAAGAATACCTACAAATGGAGAACGTGAAATCATTTTGGGGTGAATGAGTTTGGGCATAAATAAATACAAAGAAAAATAAAGGAGTGAGCTAATACTTTAGCTTGGGATGTCAGGAAAGTTATAGATGTGGGTCTGAAGGATGCCTTTGGCATGTACATGTGGTAGGGTGGAGCAGGGTGGAACGGGAAGGTGGTAGAATGGTGGACAGTGATGCGATTAAGTGATGCCGGAAAGAAGGCATTCATCATGAATTATTAACCAGTGACCGAATGGCAGAAGGTTGAAGGAATGGCAAAGAAGATTCTACTAGTATACTACAAGGAAACAGATGGAAAAAGGTTCTGTAAATAGTACACATGTATATGAATTATCATTATCTAGATTCTAGTAGTGTAGCTTGCCTCCATCTCAGATGCTGGCACCAAAGGACTCTGTAGAAAGCTTTGGTAGTGGCCTTTAAAGTCATTATTCTTACAAGTGAGTACCTTCAAAATCTTTACTATCCCGAACCACATCTTGGGAACAACTGAGACGAGGTTTTAATAATGATCTCTGGAGAAGGACAATGCATTGTAGAGAGCCTCAAGTCATCCTTACTTCTGTTAGTGAACTTGGTCAGTGCAGTTTCCAGGCAAGCCTTGCTCTCTAAACCTTTGGGCCTTTACTCAGGCTTTCTCTGATTGATTGACCTTCCCAGATACCTCCTGGAAAGAAGGGTGGCTTCACACATTCAGGATGCTTGTCCTTGAAGAATCAGTTTAGCCATCTCTTCTGGAAAGCCTCTCCTGGTGCTTCACAATTGTAGCTGCTTTCCATACCCCTACCATAATACTTACCACACTGTAACATAATGCCCAATTTACTGCACTAGCTTGCCAGACTGAATTCCTTGCAGCCAGGGCCTAGTTTTGATCATCTGTTTATCCCCAACACCTTGCAGAGCACTTAGCACAGGTAGGCCATTAATACAAATTTATAGACTGTTGAACCAATATGTCTGAAAATACATGTACAATAGAAATATCATCCAGAAATTATCTAAAGAGAATGAATCTAAAATGGATTTTCCAGCAAGAGAAATCTACAATTAATTTAGTTTCTTTTGGGGAAAGGTCTTAGTTTTGCACATAGCCCGTGGCCCTTCTTTCCTTCTCCTCCTGTAGTTTACCTTTGGCCATTTCACTGCTTATTATGCAAGGGCTAGAGAGAAAAGGAGAGAAGCTGAAATTCAGAGCAGCTAATTAAGCTGTTTGGGAGCAGCTCTGAAAAGGGCTGGATGTGGTGGGTGAAATCAATAGTGAGCTGGTGGTGTGAGATCACCTAGAGCTCTCACTAACCCAGCCTTTCCTTCTTCACACCCCTAAACCAATGGCTGCTCAACATATGAATTTATAAACTTATTTCGGTTTCACAGGGTTTGTCCCTTTGTTCCGGAGTACATGTCGAGCCACATACCTTGATTTTTGGTTTGGAGAATTCGGTCAGTACACCAACTGAAGACATAGTGGGGCGGTCTGCTTCTCTAGGGTAATTTCATGGTCCTAAGGAAGGAATTTAACAGTTTATTTTCTGAAACTGGTTCAAGGAACATTCCTTAAGTAAAAAAATTCAATCAAGAATAATATTACTAACGTCGTGGAGAAGGTTTTTTAATACAGAATTTCCATCTGTGATATATTTAAATTCTAGGCCTCAGAGAGCAATTTCAGAAAAGGGCCTCCTTCACCCTTTGTTGGATGCAAAATAAATAGTCTACTCTGGGGATGGGGGGCTCCCCTTACCTCCCCACCCCTGCAAAATGTAAGACGGGCTTCCATAGTTCCTGAGATCACACATGCTACGTTTTTCCCCTCACACAGCAAACTCAACTATTAACCTCAAAATGTTTATCATAACTTTAATCACTTAAATTATTTTGTGAGTACTCACATCTAGTAGAGAGAGAGAATCATGTGCTGCCCAAAAGGCGGCCTCAAGTCAATAAGCGGAAAGCTGTCAATACTGAAATAAAATACTGTCCTGATCTAGTTTTGACGCTGTAACAAAGGCAGGTTTTGCCATTTAGGACCGCTCAGCCATCTTGACTGAATACATTAAGAGGGTAGTCCTCGACCTGCTTATTGCCAAGGTACTTTAACAGTGATTTCTGAGAAGCCGTACCTCTCTCAACAGAGGCCTAACATGTTTGAGCTGTCAATAAAGATCCTCACCAAGAGGAAAGAACGCGCAAGTTTTAAATGCTTACTTTATTATGCATTCTTCCAGTCCTAAAGGAGGGGGACACTATACTCCGTAAAAGCTTAGAACTTTATTTCCTACTTTTCCTGACCTGTAGCATGTATTTAGCCTTTGGGTAGTGTTTGTGCAAGACTAATGCCTGAACGCATACATTTAACAGCACATGGTGGATGTGCTGCTCTGAGAATTGCCTTAAAAAAAAGTAAAGTGGAAAAATAGACAAAGAAATCTATAACCTGAGCCGTCTTTCATATTTGTTTGCACTGTTCCTGAACCGGCACTGAGGCGGTGACAAGGAGATCGAAAAGATGCACCTGAAACAGTATCTGCGGGCAGCTGCGTTTGCCACCCGGCTTTACTGCTGCTTTCCAGCGGCGAAGGCGCAGCAGCAGTAACAGGGAAGCCAGAGCGAGCCTCCCGGCAGCGGCGGCGGCGGCGGCGGCGGCGGCACCGGCACCAGCGCAGTTTCCCCTCTCCCCAGCCCTGACTCTACGCGCACATGCGCACTGCGCCCGCAGCCCTGGACCATTTGTCAGGACTACTCGTGAGACGGAGAAAAAAAAAAGAGAAAATTTGGGGGTAAGAAGCGGTTGATCGGATCTAATCTCCAATTAATCTGAAGATTTGTCCGTGCAAAAGCCATTCATTTATTTTTCTGGGTGAGGATGAAAGTTAGGAGACCTACAGAGGGAAGGAAGCGCACCCTCGTCTTGTGAAACAGATCAGGGGAGGGGAAGGACAGAAGGGGTTTCTCCCCCACTTCTCTGCGCCTCTGGGAAAGAGGAGAAAACTTAATCCCGGGGAAAAAAGTGGGCAAGTGACTCGGAAACGGCTGGAGGGGGAGTCTCTGGGCATCTCACTCTGAAGTAGTGAGTGCGAGTGTGAAAGAGGAACAAAAGAGAGAGAAAAGAGAAAGGAAAAAATGGGGGGAGGAGAGACTTGTATTTTTTTCTTTGCGCGCACACGGGGAAGGGTGTGGGGGGCCGTGCGGAAGGGAGCGGGGCGAGGCGGCGGCGTCGGGCTCTCGCCGGCGCGCAGGCGGCGGGATGCGTGTGGGCCCCCTCCCCCGCGCCCCCCGAGCTTGTCACTTTGGTCGCTTTCATGACACCGGGCGCGGGGTGGGGGAGCGCGGCGGCGCCGGGCTCCGCCGGGGTGCGTGTCGGGTGGGCGCCGCGGAGCCGCAGCCCGGGCGGCGAGCGCGGCCGCCGAGGCGGGGGGCGCCGGCGGGGAGCGCGGGGGCGGCCGGGGCCGCGGATCGGTGCGGCGGGAGGCGCGAGCCCCGCGCGCCGCCCCTGCGGCCCCCTCCGCCCGTGTGGCCTTTGTGCCGGGCGCGCACCGGAGAGCGAGCGAGCGGGCGGGCGAGCGCGAGAAGTACAAGTACGGGAGACCGAGGCAGTGGGAAAAGAGGCCGGGCCACTTTCTCCCCGCTCGGGCTGCGGAGAATGGACTGGTTGAATGTGCAGGCGCGTCTCCCGGCGTGTGCTGTGTGTGCGCGGCGGAAAGGCCTCCCCGACTCCCACCGCGCACACGCACACTCACACGCACGCACACACACACGGACCCGCGGCGGGCTCGGCGGCCGAGAGTTTGCGTTCTCTTCCTCGCCGCCTCCCCCTTCCCGACCGAGTGTGTGAGAATTTCATATAGATCAGCTCCAATTTCCGCCATTTTGGGAAAGTTGCACAAAAATAAACCCTCCGGTTTATTTCTGCCCGAGGCAGGAAAGTGCTTCGGGAAGCGAGGCGGCGCGGGCCCGCGGCGGCCGTCCGCGCGGGGGAGGGCGCGGGCCGCGGGCCGGGCCGGGAGCCCGCGCCGTCGCGGCATTCGCCCCGCGCCGTGCCGCGCCGAGCCGGCCCGGGTGCGGGTGCGGGCGCGGGCGTGTGTCGGGAGGCGGTGGCCGCGGCGGCGGCGGCGGTAGCGGCGGCGGCCGCGCCGGGGCGGCGGACTGGGGGTGGGCGGGTGGGGGAGGCGCGGGGCTGCTTTTCCTGCAACTTGTTTACGCCTTCCTTATATTGGGGAGGAAAAGAGGGGTCGGGGCCGGGGCCGCCGCCCGCCTCGCGCCGCGTGCGTGTGCCATTCCGGGATAATGGGCTTTGCACACTCGCGTCCTGGGCCCCGCGGGCCGTCCTCGCGCCGCGGCGGCGGGGCGGGGGGAAGTAGAGGCCGGCGGGGGTGGGGATCGGGAAGCGCAGGAGCCGAGGCATCCGCCGCGCGCCCCGCGAGCTGGTGGGGGGGAGGAAAACTTGAGAGCCTTGGAAGGGGAGGAGGGCACGGTGGCACGGGCGGGGGGAGGGCGCAACTTTTGGACTGGTGGTAAAACTTTAATTACCTTTAAAGAAAAAAGAGGCCCTGTGCCTCCCCCCTCCCCCTCCGTTCTGGTCAAAGCACGGCCCACGGCGCGACCGTGAGAGAAAGTTTAAAAGCGGGCGATTTCCTCCCCGCCTTCCCCGCGGAGGGGTGGGGGTGTCTGTTTGTCCGTCCGCGCTCGGTGAGAGGTGGGGGTAACGAGCCGCGCTGTCCGGGTCGCGAGGACCGTGGTGTACCCCACCCTTCCACGGGGAGACGAAGGTAAACGTTGCTTCGGTTTCCCTTCTCAGTCCCCCTGCCGCCACCACCCCGCTTCCTTTTCCTCCCCCTCCCCGCCGATTTTTTGAGGGGACCCTAAAAACGGAGTCTCTTTCCTTATGCAACTTCCTTGGGCGCAGCGAGCACGGCCCTTCCCCCTCCCTGCATCCCTTGGCCCGCTCCTTCACCACCTCGGGGCCACCGCCAGTAAAATGCCTTCGAGATCATTCAAAGTGCACAGAAACAAAAATAGATCTTTAATTGTTCTAGGTTAGGGGAAACTGCGATGAGAAATAAGAATTTGGGGTGGGGGCGGCCGGCGGCTGCGGCGAGCGCGTCGAATTATCATTTTGGTTTTCCTAGAGCGTTGTTTGTGATGTCTTTATTGGTTTGGAGAGCCCGAGAGTCTCCGTACTGGCTATCTCGGTCGCGTGGATTTTTGCGCAAGTTTTTAGAAAAACACTGACTCGAGTAGAGAGCATTTCTCCGGAAAGTTTCAAGTGCAGCAAAATAGCGAACGTGCAAAACTGGCCAAGGGGAGACCTCTAGTGGTTAAACGCATCTTTAAGTTCGGAAGGCCGAGAGCAAAGTTTGGCCTTTACTTGTAGCTACGTAGTCCGTTCAGACGTGGAAGTAATTAGAGGACCTGAGCGAGCAGCCAGATGTTGTGTGAAAGGATGCTGATCAGAAATAGAAAGTTTAGTAAATCGGAGAGCAGGGAAATCTAAGAACTCAGAGCTTGTAACTTCCATCCGTCATTACTTACGTGTGAAAAATACTTTGCTGTTACACTGGGTTTTAAGATTGATCACTCTTTGGGTTAGAAACAATTGTTTGTATTTATTGTTGTCTGTCTGTACCTTTCATCAATTTTTAATCACGAGTCACAGCAAATAACTTCATTTTGAATGTTAATAAAAATACAAAGTGAAACATGTGTTTAAGACTTTGAAGAAATGAAAAAGACCTTTGGTTGAGATTTGCCCTTGATATGAGCTGGTCATTTTATTCTCTGATAAGTATAATTGAAGGCTAGTATTTAGTTTCTTAGCTGTTTAGTTATATATAGTCATAAAATAAGTAGTCCCTTTTGGTTCTAAGATTGTAAATTTTGTTTCAGTGGGTAAGAAATTATTTCTGAATACTTTGTGATTTAAAACACTTAAATATATGGGCAAAACTGCTTACATAATATCTATTCTTTTGCCTGTGTATATTCTGTAAAGTATCTTTAAAGATAAAAGCAGTGAGGGGTGTTAAAGTTGAGTCAAATGATCCCTGTAACTTTCACCTCGTCATACAACGGGAAAGACTTTATTGGGTGAACTTAGGTTATGGGAATGATATGAATGATTAAAACTCATTTCATCTCATCCGGGACTAGTTTATTTATACAGAGTGGTATGGTGTGAAATTATGCATGTCAGTGAATCAAATGTAAACTTACAAATTGTGAATTATGGATTTGAATGCTTCTTTTTGGTGACCATGCTTTGATTTTACCTTTCCTCTCTTTAAATCAGCGCTAGACTCTTAGAAGAGATTTTGGGAGTGGACAGCAATTGTGAAGACCACCAGACAGTTCTGCCTTTCTTGACTGCTGCAAAGTAAGATTTGCTTGTTAAAACATTGTTTCACATGCTTGCAAATGTTAAAAGCTGCATTTGGAGATCAGGAAGGAGAGTGTGGGACAGGGTTGGCAGAAAAATCATCATTTTATGGAAGCTGCTTTGAATGCATGAATCTATTGACACTAAGTGTGATTGAGGGTTGAATGAAACTTTAGGAGAAGCTATGAGATTGTCCTGGGATGATGGTCTTCTTTGGACTGGCTTACTTACTGGATTCTTTCTTTTTTTTACTTACCACTATACTAATGAGGAACTAGATTCTTAATTAGCATTTTAGCACCTGTTTTCTACTGAAAGTAAATTTTTTTATTCTTTGGAATTGAAAAAGTGGAAAAACTGGAATAAAGTGATTGTAAATTAATGTTACTATTACATAGGTATACAGTGATATGGAAGATTCTGGAATTTTAAATGTCTTTGGGTTCCAGTGGTAAAATTTTGTAGATGAAATTTATAGTGAGAGCTTTGGGGTATTTAAGTAACTTAACTCCTATGGCTTAAATCCAAGATGGGCTGACTTGTGCCAGATATCATGTCACAGGGTTATAGTGAGGTTCCAGTGTGTTAGCATAGACTTCTCAACTTTTTGTTTTTGTTTATGTTTGTTTTTGGTAGACATGGGGTCTCACTATGTTGTCCAGGCTGGTCTTCAACTCCTGTCCTCAAGCAGTCCTCCTGCCTTGGCCTCCCAAAGTGCTGGGATTACAGGCATGAGCCAACACGCCTGGCTAGACTTGACAACTTTTGAACATATCCCCACAGAGAATATAACTGTTGTCCAATAAGATCCCTTTAGTAAATTTGGAGAGTGCTGGCTTATCTCTAATTATCCAAGACCCACTTTTAGGACAAAAGTCATCCTCAGGCAGAGGGGGCAGCTGTCTCTGGGGTGGAACATCTAAGTACATCTATGTGACTCTAGTGCTTTCTACCACTATACCCTTTTTGCTTTTTTCCCCCTTTAGGTTTCCCCTCTCCTTTTCTGCTTGTTTTCCTGCTTTTTCTATCGTGAGCATGACAGGGGTTGCTAATTCTTATTGGGCAAAAACAGAAGGAAACAAAAATTAGTCTACATTTTATGAGCAGGACTAATAATCCTGAGTGGGCCAGATTGTGGTCTAGGAGTCAAACTGAATAATTACTGATCTAAAAATGATTAACAGGAGTTAACTGTCATTTTCTGTATGTGGATCATTTTGAATAGTGTAATTAGCAAAATATTAATAAGTAGATGTAGTCCATGTAGATTATAGCAGCAGTGGGGCAGAAACTACTCTAAGAAGGTCATACAGACAAAATTAAGGTTCAAGCAGAGTGCAGTGTGTTTCCTAGGATGGTAAGTGTCCTTTCGAGACATGCCGAGTTGAAGATAGTGCTTATTTTTCTTCATTTGGGGAGTCATTGTGGCTATGGATAGAATGTTTAAGTCACTTTACCTTTTTCAGCCTAGATTTTCTCATCTGGAAAATGGGAACAACAATACTTGCCTGGCTTCCTTTGTTAGAAGGATCAAATAAAGTAAGATTTTGAGAACTATAAAGTGAAGTAAATGTGTGGTAGTCTTATTGTCCTTTTACCTTAGCCAAGCTTTGTGAAGGGCAGGAGGTAGGTTGTCTAGGGTGGAATATAGTAATTTAATTCTTGGCTAAAATTTTTAGAGTGGTTTCTGGTGTATGTAGTATATGGACTTGTCAAAAATATTTCTAGGGATATTTCTTTTTTTGAGGAAAAAAAATAGTTTTCCTTTTGTAGTATTGGCTCCTTGAGGGAAGGGACCATGTTCTAACATGGTGCTGAATACAGAACCTGAAATTTATTTATCCCAAACTAGTCATTTAGTAAGTAGAAGGAGTAAGTGAAAGAAATACTTTAAAATGATGCCTAATTGTGAAAATGGCAGGGTGATGAAAGTAGAAGGGTTGGTGTGAGGGGAATTAATGTACTGTAATTAATATTTTAGTTGCATGAGTCTGCTGGGAGATGAGGAGGAGAAAATAGGTAACTGGGGGAGTAATGATTTAAACTAACTGTAGGGGCCAGAAAATGAGTCAGTCCTCTGAATGACTGGATTTAGGGAAAGGTCCACATAGAGCTTTCCTCCCTGTTTTGTAGACCCCTTTGCTACTGTATTGTAATTATAACCAATTATCTAAAAATATTTACATAGAAAAAAAAAATCACAAGTCCTATCTGTCATTATTTTCAATTTGAAGGTACTGAACCTGACAAAATAAACCCTGACAAGTTTTAGTTTTATTTCATCTCTCTTCTTTTGTAGATTATCCAGTCAATGTTCTAAGAATCAAAAAGCCCCATAGTAGGGGAAAAAAGAAATATATTTCCTGTTTAATTAGTGCCTGAGTAACGGAGAGTTGCTTCTTGAAGAATTTCCACTGGTTTGGTAGTTTATTTTTAAGAATTCTATATTTCAACCAGTTTTATTTATAGTAGATGCAGTTAGGATGGGAAATTTACAAGAGAAGTTACTTTACATGGTGTTGGACAAGGGTACCCTTGGGGGTCCCAAGGATAGGCGTCCTGAGAGATCCCTCCAGCAGTGTTTCTACTAGTTACTTAACTAGTTTTTATTGAGTTCTTCACTAAAAGACTAGGTCTTTGCCCTTGAGGAGTTCTCTGTATCCTCACTCCAGGAGTAGACACAACTCTGAGCTCTGCTAATAATAGTATAACAATTGCACGTTGTACCGGTAGACAAGAATAAAGGTTCCAGCACTCTTGGGAGCCACTGAGCCAGGAAACAAGGATTTCTGGGCTAACTGGTGCAGAACCATGGCATATAATTGTATACATAGAGCACAACACATGACATTCCTTTTTTAATGCTTTGCCTTCAGAAATGAATAAGAAGCCCTTCACCTACTTGCAAGGAATGCCTGAATCATGTATCTGGTGAGAGTGATAGATTAGAGCTGATTCTTTCTTGACCACTGTGTTCACAAGGTGATGGTGACTTTCTGGTGAAGATCTGGTCTATCACTCTTTCAACTCGCTACTATTGAGGGATTTGTTTCTTACAAGAATTTGGGGGTTATTATGATATGGTTGAAGATACCGCATTTAGAGAGAACTATATGTTCATATGTTTGTGTGTAAATATATATATGTGTCGTGTGTGATGTCTTAAAGGTCAGGGGATACATGGAAGATATATTTTGTGAAGGGCTTCATTATCTAATGGGAATACTTTCAGGTTATCTCTTCACTGTGTGAAATTATTTCATTGACACTTACAGATATGAGTCAATAGTGGGAGATCATGAACTGGTTTGTATTGATTGCAGCAGCTATGCAGCCAGCGGATGAAAGGGAACACCAGGAAAGGGTAGCCTTGAAATATAACTAAGTTTGATTTATGAAGTAAAATTCGAAAGAACCTTTAGACAATTCCCATTTAGGATACAGGATAGTTTGGAGGAAAGAACAAGGATTTTCAAGAGGAGTTTGAGTAAAGTTGGGTGATCTTGAGGGAGGGAACTTTTTCTGGTGAACTCTAGTTTCTTCCTTAGAAGTAGACTTGAAATGAATTACTTGGATGGTGATTGTAAGAATTATATACATATTATATGTAATAGTAAAATGCTTTCTACATTGTTATTCTTTATCCCATATATATGGAAAATGGGGGTTTTTCATTCAGTCAACAAATATTTATTGAGTGTCTGTTTTGTGTAAATCACTGTTGGGAAGCGTTTCACAAAATCAACAGTTATAACAGGATTGAAGGAATGAATGAGTTGAGGCTACAGAGAAATGGAGCATCAATCCTTGGCCCCAGCGTATTTGTAATCTAGCTGGAGAGATAACCCATACATATATAATGGTAATTAACAAAATGAAGCCATGGTTAAGTGTGAGTCAATGGCAGACATAAATGCCATATGTTCTACGGTAGTATCTCTGGATATGGTGTTAAATGTGTTCGTGTGATAGGGGCCTGGAAGATGTGGTGCCCTCTGCAAAACACTCTGAAATGTTGATGTACAGTATTAGGTGCAATTGTATATTGAGAGCCTTCTGAGTGTCAAGCATTAAGCTGGGTGCCTTATATTCATTTACTTATTTATTCATCCAAAAAATACTTTCTGAGTGCTTTCTGTATGCTCAGGTACTGTTCTAGGCACTGAGTATTATCTCTAATACTTTCACTAACCTTGAGCATTTGTTATTATTTTTCTTTTAGAGCAAACCAGTGCTTAGGGATACTTAGTAACTTGTTTAAGTTCATATCATGCAGTTTGAAAGGGGTGGAACCAGGGAAAATGATACTGGTTTATGACTGTGTTGTTATATCTTTAGGTTTCTGATTTTCGAAATAGTAATTCCTGGAATATTTCAAAGATAACGTGTTTCCAGATTAATATATTTACACTTGTACATTGGTTTAGTAAAATGAGCAACAATGAACGTGTATAAGAAAAATTGATGAGAAGAAAACTCTTTCTACTTTTCTCTTTTTTTTTTCTTTTTTAAACCAAAAATTGGGAAAAGACCAATCATTGTGTTATTTTGAAAAGAATACCTTGGTCTAGCCTATGGCCTTGAAATGATCACAAACTGCTGTAAAAATGTTACTCAGATTAGGTTTTGGAATTACTGTGCATACTTACATAAAAGATTTTATTTATTCTTAGTGGGAAGAAACCCAATAAGGTAGTAGGGTTATTTATAAAAAATAATAAAGCGATCAATCAATAAAAAGAATGGGGCCTAAATTTACCAGGGCAGGCTCAAAAGATTATGGAATTTGCTCAGAAGCCAGGATTGTAAAAGGAAAGAAGAAAATTAAAATAAGGGATAGAGATAATGGTGGGGAGAAACTGGGGGTGTATGTGGCAGAAATATAGTGGCCTAGAATCAAAATAAAAAATGAAAACAGGGAATATGACTAAGAAGATACTAAACAAGGATGCTATAATTACTGGTGTTATACACTCTAACCAAAATGCAAAATGAGGTGAAGAGTCTATTTGCACTCATGGGGTGGTTCTGTGTTGCAATGGAAAGTGTTTATCTTTGTTATGTGAGCTATGGTACATCAAGCAGATCTTTGGTTTGACTTGGAAGGATGCTATTGCCTGCATTGATTATAGGATAATGGACTGTTTTTCCTTTGTTGAAGCTCTAGTATTCAGTAAATTTCTTTGAGTACCTATTATGTGCCCGATCTTTTTAAGGTTGGGCCATAACTTTGGGTTATGTATAATTTCATGGAATTAAATCAGTTCAGTTACTAGAACATTTTGAGTAGGATTATTCAGGTACCAGAATCAGTTGATCATTTTTCCCTGTTACACTGGTGGACCCTGAACAGTGAATTGAAATTTCTAAGTGGTCAATCTGGTCTGGTTGTTAAATGATCTAAATAATTCACCCTATTGGTTTGTGGTCTTATTTGGTAGACTTGAGGCTTAGTTGTTCAATCTGTTGATAAGGAGTTTAGCTACAAATGATTATCAAGGTAAGCCTGTAGACCCGACTTCTGTGAGAGAAATGAAATCTGGTCAAATCTAATTCATTACATGCAAAAGAGAAATCAAGTGTAAATCTTTTAATTTTAGCTCTATGTTCTATAAAAACATGAAGCAGAATAAGAAAAAAAGACTACTTTTAGCATTTTTTAAAAAAATTATGAAGTAAAATTAAAAAAGAACAAGATAGTACTTTTAGTTTTTCTTTTTAAATTTAAGTTCATGCATATTTAGCATAAGCATAGAAATATCTGTGTCAGACAGGTTTTTGTTCTTTTTATGGCCTTTGTAAAATTTCTATTATTACCCTTCTAGTATAGTATGTTGATGATAAGATAGCACTTTTCAGGATACTTCTACTTCAAATTGAGATATCTTATAGTCTATATATATTGAACGTGAACTTCAAATGAAAGCATTTGATGAGAGTATATTAAATATGCCTTAGGCCCATTAATGTTAGTTTGTGATTTCACTTTCTGTGTACCTTTTTTTTTTTCTTGAAAGGCATTTTTCATTTTCTGTTCCTCCTTTAGAGGAAGTAAGTAGGTTAGGCCACAGAATCTCAAATAATTCATCCTTCTTACAGTAACAAACGGAGGGCAGGAAGTTGAGAGTTTGTAAAGGTTGTGTTTGGTGACTGCCTGTTTGCATATGATCTCCATTTCAGAAAGGTAGCAAATCAGATAGATCATTGCTACGTTATAAATAGGATACTTCTTGTTAACATGTGACCAGTAGATAAAGGGGGGGTATTTTCGAGAAAATGTCAATAAGATAGAACAGTTGTAATAACTGATTTCATATTTAAAGGCAGCATGGATTATTTGACACTCAGGTATCTAATGTTACGAGGATAGAGAACAGAAGACCCAGACTCTCAAGGATTGGTTCTTGATGGTACTAAGATTTCATTTCTCACACTGAAATGATCTAGTTTTTCCTGCCTAAAATCTATGAACCTATTGGGCCCTTAGGGCCAAATTTCACATCTCTCCACAACAGATCTCAATTCCAATATGTGCGTTATTCAGAGTTCTATCAGGCAGGGTGAGTAGAATATCAAAGCTGGTATCTGTCATGCTTGATTTGAAAGGAAAATTTTTCTTTGTAGCAATGTGTTTGTTGAGAGGTGCTTCAAGTGTGAGTTTAGATTTGTCTCTTATCCGTATTGAATAAGCCTGTTTAAGAGGTTTGAATTTAACTTCTTTTGATGTGTTTTCCACTACCACTTAAATAAGGAGAGTTTCTTGGAGTGGTAATATTACGCTTCTGCCAAAGAGGTAAATAAATTCTTAGCAGCCCAGTTGTTAGAATTTTGACTGGAGAGTATGAGATAGATGGGCAAATGAAGACCTTTCTCTAATTTCTCCTCTCCCCAACCCTACCCCCACTAGCCTGTTGTATTTTCCCCTCCTCTTTTATTCATTCATTTGATAAATTTTATTGATACCTACTATGGGTAGGCATCAAGGGATAAAGAAATGAGTAAATCAAGGTCTCTTGTCTTCAAAGCCTCTTGTCTTCAAAGCCTCCTACAAGTAGGTGATGGTGATACAGTGTAATAAGTGTTATAATCAGGGTGTAGATCCTGTCCTCTCAGTACCACTTAGGTCCTGGCATCTTATGTGCACGTACGTCTTCCAGTGCTCCCACAGAGCAAGGCTCTCATGACAGTCACTCTAGCCCCCTTTGGGGACGATGCAGTGCCTTCATCTCTCTCTTTACTACTGGCCTTTTGCTGCAGTCTCTCACAGTACTTTCTGTTGGTGCTAGCTCTCCTGAAAGCAGGTCCTGGAACCATGGTTGGTAAGTGAGGACATTTTTATGCCTCCTCAGCTAAAATGTCACAGTAAGGTTGCCAATAGCTTAGCCTTGTGTAGTTTTTCAGAAATTATGTCCTTCTTACTTTGTTGGTTGTTAGAATGTTTATTTCTTTATAAGAACTTGGCAAAACTAACAGTTATTGACCTTATATCATTCTCCCAAATTCACTTTGAAATCTACTAGTCCATGAAATCTTAGTGTCACCGTTGTTTTTGACTGCCCTTCCTCTTTCGCTGCCCTCGTCTCTGGATGCCTGAGAAATTAAATAAGGCTTTGCGATGCAGAGGTACTGGCCTTTACACAGACATCCTTCCTCTGTCCTGTGATACTTCAGACATCTGGTACACTGGCACTTGGAGGGCATATGGACACTAGAGAGCAGCTGATTTTCTTTTCTTCAGAATAACGGTAGCTCTTGTGTACCGAGCACCCACTATGTACAAAGCACTCCAGCCTGCATTTTTTTTTTAGAGACAGGGTCTTGCTCTCTCACCCAGACTGGAATGCAGTAGCCTGATCATAGCTCACTATAACCTCCAACATCTGTCCTCAAGTGATCTTCCCGACTCAGCCTCCTGAGTAGCTGAGAATACAGATGTGCACCACTTTACCCAGCTAATTTTTAAATTTTTTGTAGAGGTGGGATCTCACTATGTTGCCTAGGCTAGTCTCGGACTCCTGGCCTCAAGCAGTCCCTGTACCTTAACCTCCCAAAGTGCTGGGATTACAGGTGTGAGCCATCACACCTGGCCGATTTTTTAAAAGAAACATTCTTATATCTCTGTGGAGTAGATTATTCCTATCTCATTTTACAGATGAAGGAGCTAAGACTCAAGAGAGGTTAGGTGCCTTGCTTAAGATTATACAGCTAGTAAATTGTGAAACTGAGACGTAAACCCAGGCAGTCTGGCTCCAAAGCCATGGCTTTCCACTATTACATTAAATTGTCTTCTATGTTAACTAAAATTCAGAGTGTTGGCCACTGTCTTAGGAAGTAAAAGTCTGTTTCTTAGCTAGATGACCTCAATTTTCTCATCCATAAAATGAAGATAATATATTTTCTGAATTTTTACCAGTCTTAAAAGATAGTTGTGAGAGTCAAATAGGCTGGTATTGGTGAGATCCTTTAAAATGACAAAGCGTTGAGGAAACCCTCTGCTCTAGGATGTCTGTTTCCCTTTCATGTGTGTTAGGCTTAGGGGCTTTGTATTATTCCCCCATGTGGCCTTCCTTGTATTTGTGGGTATGCGAGTTCTCCCATTAAAGGCTGTGTGCTTCTCTGGTGTCACAGAGGTAAAGGAAGCCATCAGAGAACTGTAGGGAGGTCTTAGGTGGTAGAGACCGTATCTTTCTCAGGATTACTTTCTCAAGCCTAGACTTAAAGGACTGTAGGTCCTGAGGACATTCCCAAGTATTAGACACTGCAGTTCTGAACATGTGGATGCAGACAGGGAGCTAGGTCAGAAGGCAGTTGAATAAACACTACCCGTACAAAACACTTACTTTCATGTCATTTCCTGAATTTATTTTTTATAGCTCAGCATTTTCCAAAAGAGGAGTTCCATGGAACTGTGATAAGAGTCCTGAAGCCAAGTGACTGTGGGAAAGTTAGGCTGAGACTGCCCTCCACAGGTGGCTGCACATGTGATGTGCACCGTAAATCTCCCAAAGACTGCTGGGGTGTCATTGCACGTCTCTTTACCACAAAACCTTTTATCATGGGACATGAATAAATGGTCTCCTACAAGTTGTGTTTGGGGAGCAGAGTTTGGGGAATGTTGCCCTAGCCCAGCCTTTAATCTAGTCTTGTTTAAATGCAGTCGGACCAGCGTGGTGCCCAGTCATGAGGCTCCTTCAGGGACAGGGTGTCCTCTGGGAAGAAGGCCTGGGCTCTGGGTCTAGAACCCTCCCTATGTGGCAAATCCTTCCCCGTTACTTTAGAGGTATTGCTTCATTAAGAAACTGGCAGTCTTTTCTGGAACCATGTAAATGTGAGGGTTTATTATTAACAATAAGGTATTTACTTTTTGTGTAGCGATCCTCACATCTTATGACGTAGGTTTGAACATAGGTGGCCTACTGCCATAGATGCTATTGAAATAAAATCAATTTTTAAAAAAGCTGCTACCTGATTTTTTGTAAAGGTCACTGAATGGCTGTCATGAACTTGAATGATTTAGAATCAAACCAGATAATCATATAATAAACTAACATTTTACTGGCCACTTACTTTGTGATAGGCACTGTGCTAAGGTATTCCTGGTTTATTAGCTCATCTAATCTTTATCTTTACCCAATGAAGAAGAAAGGTTCTATTATTCTCTGCATTTTACAGATGAGGAAATTGAGATTTTAAGAGATCAGTTTGTCAGAAGTCACAGAGTAGGTAATTGTCAAACTTGGGAAAGTGAAGTGAAGAGGAGGAGGAAAGGAAGGAAGTAGTTTAGGGAAGGGTGATGGATAGAAAGAGGAACTGTAAGAGTATGGTACATCTTGAGGATCATCCATGACGTATTCGGATGGCAGGAGCCGGGGGGCGGTTACGGGAGGCTCAGAGCAGTTTTATATGTCACATAAGAAGGCAGTTAGTAGTGGGGAGACTCCTTTTAAATGATACTACTAAAGAATGATGTTTAAAGGACGTTCAGTTTGTCATTCTGCACCAGGTACGGTATTTGGTTAGTGACTATGATTCCTACAAAGTAAATGAACAGCCATCCTCAGTTAATGGTCTTAAAGTAGGCATCGTAGAGGCAAGGCCTTGGATTCCCACGGTAGAGTTCGGTTTTTCTCATTGCTGTGTTTCTCTTCTGCACGGTTGTCATTTTTGTTTGGCTCATGGTAATTATTTTAGGGTTAGCGTTCTTGGCTCACTCTACAAAAGATACGTTGCCCTGTTGACCAAAAACTAGTAAGATTAATCCGTCAACACCGGGCACTGATGTCTCAGGCCTTTTATCTAAAGGACAGAATTTGAGTCTGATTCTCAGATGCTGCATTTGAGGTAACGTCTACCCCCGTTTTACAACCACTTTCAACTTACAACCGTAGCATCTCTGTACCTTATGTTTAAAAAATGCACTGGTTAAGTATAAAACAATAAAATGCCAACTCTTTAAAAAAAAAAAAGCAATTGTAAAATTTTTAAAACTATTTAACTGGCCTTAATGAACATTAGCCATTCTTTTAAATAAAATTTCTGGAGAACAGTGGTTTGAGCAGGAATGGCCAGGCTACCGTCAATACCCGTTCTTGGTAATCCGTATTTCTTTCCTTATCTGCAGGTCCAGACTTTTGGGTAATAGGCAAGGCCCAGTCTCTTGTTCTGTGCTGAGCATTCTAGGTCAGCTGCTAATCTCTCAGAGGACTGTTATCTTCTCCTCATCTCAGCCCCAGGCAGGCTGCTCTTCATTTTGAATATGCTGCGGGAGCTCAGCACCTCAGGAGTCCAAGCCCCTCACTCTGAGACTCTGTTTCATCTACTCATGGCAGATGTGAACAAAGAAGTTGTTTGAAGGATTATGAAGGACACCCAAACTCTGTTTATCTCCAGTCAAAATGAGATACAGTAGATTCTTGACATGTGTGAGGGCTATGTCCCAAGCCAGTCATAATTCTCAACTTGAAAAAAAATCATTGTAGCACATAATTCTTTCTGTAAGATTACTGAAGTAGAATTGAAAATTTTAAGTGATCTCTTTAGACCTTTAACTACTTGTCTCACTTGATGAGCGATTTTTATACTGTCTGGAGCGCTTATTGAAACAAATTCACACATCTTTTCTACTTACTTCCTTTTGGAGCATTTGCTAGTTTTGTTCACACAATGTGTCTGAGTCATCATTGCATTTGACATTTCAGTCTTTAATTTATCTGAAACTTATATTTTGTGGCTAGCCTATCACTTTCATAAACATTTCCATATTCCCTTTATTCTGTCATCCACGTTAGACTCAACTAGCAGTTAATTTTGTTTGTTTCATTTTTTAAAAAGAAACAGTTTTTTTTTTTAAATCACTTTATTTACAGTGTTCATAGCACTAAGACTGAGCACTGTGACTAAGAACATACTTGGACCTCGGCCAGGCTCTATAACTTGCCCTTGCCCCTCGGCTTTGTGGCATGTGTGATTCAGAATGATGTCCTTGTAAAATGACAAATTACTAAATGTCACAGGAACTTCAGGTGTCACTAAGGAATAGTAGAAACCATAATATGCAGTCTGGGAACACATACCTGAGTTGTGGAGTAGTGAACCCTGCATTTCCTCCCTCTCATCCGTCTGTTGAGCTGATACACGTGCATTTGTAGGTAACACGTACTATAAGTTACCAGAGAGCTTTGCAGAAGTTGATTTCCCTTAGTGACTTCTAGGCTGTAGCTTCAGTTGTTGGCATGTTCATGGGAAGACATGCCTTTTATAACATGGACTTTTAAATAAACATGAAGCAGGATTTAAAAATTTGTATTTTTTTATTAAATTTTTTTTAGGAACATATAAACATTCAACAAGTACAAAAAAAAAAATACAGACAGAGGGCTCCTTCTCATAGCTGTCTTCCTGGACATAGCCAGGGTTACCAGTTTCTGATAAATCCTTCCGGAGATATAGTCTAGGCATATATGAGTAATATGCATATTTATATATACCTCCTTTTGTTTGATACAAAGAGTAGCACACAGTTTTTGTATTTTGCATAACATTAACAGTATTAATAGTATCTTGGAACTCTTTCTATATTGAAATGTAAAGCATTTCCTCATTGTTTTTTACAGTGGCATTATATACCATTGTGTGGATACGCTACAATCATCTTCTACTGATGGACATTTGAGTTGTTTCCAATTTTTTTGTAGTATAAACAATATTGTAGTCAGCGAATAACCTTTTACATTTTTCTTTGTGTACATATATCCAAGTATCTATAAAATAAATTTCTCAGAATCACCGAGTTGGAAGATACAGTCTTGGGTATTGTTCTCCATGGTGGTTGCTCCAACTAATAATGCTGCCATCAATGTATGAGAAGTCTGCTTCCCTGTAGTCTCATAAACATAGGATTTCTGAATGTAAGACATTAACGAAGTTTCATCACCACCTATGTCAGAGGTACATGGTAGACTGAGGGTGCCAGAAATTTATTTACATGAGAGACTGAGGAGGTTCATCCAGTAGACAGAATATCTCAAGGGGGAGTTAAGTTGCACAGCTTTAGTTTGGAGATGAGGTAATTCTGAGGATAGTGTCATATGTCGTGGAGTCCCTTCTCTAGCCCTTCAGGTGGAGGCTGAGGGCAAGACGATTGTAATAAAAGTGAGTAAAAGCTAAAGAGAATTGTTCCACAAAAGGGAGACTTTGGGAGCGTAATACACTTGGTACCAGCAGCCATGGTCTCTGTCTTCAGGAAAGTTACCAGCCCCTTGATGAGCCATCCACAGTGGGCACTGGTAGGAGCGTGCTGGGCATCAGTGAGTGCCCTTGATTGTGGCATTGTCAGCCATGACGTGTATGTTAGTGGGAATCCAGAGCTGCTTTGGTGCATTTGATGGACAGCCAAACCCAAAAACTGACATCAGTAGTGGCTGGAGACCATTAGAATTTCGAGGAGATTAGGAAGAAAATGCTAGATCCTGTCTGGTGGCACAGAGGAGCCATCATGATGTGCTATTAAGATACTCGCTTAGGAAATCTGGGCGCCAAATCTCTAACAAGAGATTTGCAATGGGTATTTTTGCAGAATGAGAAATACCGCTTGTGACTTATATTGTAACTCTATTATCTACCTGCTTTTTGTGGCCCATGAAATACAGGCTACACGTGGGATTGTGGAATAGTTCAGGTGATAATTACAGGAGCAAAACAAAAGCACTTCTAAGTAATGAAAAAAAAATCGCCAAGTCTTAGGAACATGATTTGTTGAAGTGAAAGGATTTTCGTATGTTTCTATGCAAATGTGCACATATGGAGGATGAAAACGGGAGGAAGACAAGGTGTCACAGAAGAAGCAGATTTTGTTAAAATAATATTGGTTGCTGGCTGTTCTACCTGATTAATAGATGGTGGAAAAATGCTTAATATGTTGTAGCCATTTAGACTTCTTGTAATAATAAAAGTAGCCATGGCTTCAAAATTATTAATAGTTGATGGGAAAGTCAACATAGTAAATATTTTAATGCTATAATATTTTATACAAAATATCCACAAACCACAGAATGAAAAAAGGAATGAAAATAATTGTTACAAAGTTTAGATATCTGCTTACAGGCAGAGTACACTATAATATTACTAATGTATAGCAAAGTCATATTCTTGAGTATTTCTTAAAAATGTAATGAACATTTATTGCAGGTTTTGTACAGTGCTAGCTTATGGATTTTTTTCTTCTTTCTATTCCTCCTGCTAGACACAGACAGGATTTTGCTTTTATACATGTATTGTTTTATTTTGCACATGTATCATTTTTAGGTAGGAAAAGACCAAACATGTATTTGTGTTGTATATGCATCTTATGATATTTTCTTAATAAGCAAATTAATAACAATTTGATACATAATATTGTTGCTAATTTTTATTAAAAGGATACATGTTGGACCAACATACACTTGATATTTATGTCAGGAACTTTGGCCCTAGTATTCTGGTTTTGCCATGTTCCAAGGAGTACCACGTTCTGGGGAAAGTAGGTTTTGCCAGATTTCCAGAGGGGGCAAAACTCTGTAAAGGTTAGACAGTGGTTGAGAAAAACAGCTCATGATTGGATTCAGAACTGACCTGGGTTTAAAGGCTGGCTGTGCCACCAGCTGTGGTTTTTGAGAGAGTTACTAAACCTTTCTGCACCTTGCTTTCTTCAGTGTAGACTAGAGGGATGGAAGAACCCATCTTTTTGTGAAAAAGAAATAAGTGAAATAATGTAGGTAAATTGCCACTTCGAATCCTTTTCTGGAAGAAGGTAAGATCGAATTAATAATTTAGAAGTATGCATATTGTGTCTGACACTTAGTATCTGGTAAACACATGCTATTTATTATATTTATAGAGAATGTAATAACCAGTATAGTCACAGCTGAGAATTTCTACACTGTAAGATAATTTTGATAAATTTCCTTAAAGCATACTTGCCAAAGAAAATAATGGAAATGGTTAGTATCTACAGATTTTACCAGAAAGTTCAGTAAAACTTTTCTTTTTAAAGGATCACTCGGGTTTTACCCAGTTTATCCACCAGGGGGAAAATTTTTTCTGTCACTCTACTGTCTGTCAGGAAAAAGTTGCCACTCCAACCTCACTTAACAGGGAGTCAGTTTCACTGCTGATCGTTATGTATTTAGTGAGAGAGGAGTCATACAGAACTTAAGTGCAAGTCTTAATTCATTTCTTATTTTCACTGTTTCTTAGATAATTCTTCCACTGGCCTTCACATCCCAGTTCCTGTTTTGAGGATTAAGTCTTAATGATAGTGAAATCCGATTCTTTTTAAAAAAAAATTATTTATTTTTAATTGATGCATAATGATTATACATGTTGATGGGGTACATGTGATATTCCCATACATGTCTATAATGTGTATTGATGAAATTAGGGTAATTGGGATGCCCATCACCTTAAGGATTCATCATTTCTTTGTGTTGGGAACATTTAAAATGCTTTCTTCTAGTTATTTTGAAATACGTAATACATTGTTAACTACTGTACTGTAGAACACTAGAACTTTTTCTTCCTATCTAACTGTAATTTTGTACCCATTCCCCTCATGTCCTTCCCAGCCTCTGGTAACCTCTAGTCTACTCTATACTTTTGCGAGATAAATGTTTTTAGCTCCCACATGAGTGAGAACATGTGATGTTTGTCTGTCTGTGCTGGCTTATTTCATTTAACATAATGTCCTCCAGGTTCATCCATGTTACTGCAAATGACAGGATTTCATTCTTTTTAATAGCTGAATAATATTCCTTTGTGCATATACACTGCATTGTCTTCATTCATCTATTGATGAACGCTTAGGTTGATTCCATATCTTGGCTATTGTGAATAGTACTACAATAAACATGAGAGTGAGGATTGTCTCTTCAACATACTGATTTCTTTCTTTTGGATATATACCCGTTTGTGGGACTGCTGGATCATATGGTATTTCTGTTTTTAGTTTTTTTGAGGAACTTCCATACTATTTTTCGTAATGGCTATACTAATTTACGTTCCTATCAACAGTGTATAAGAGTTCCCCTTTCTGTGCATCCTTATCAGCATTTGTTATTTTTTGTCTTTTTTAAATGGCTATTTTAACTAGAGTAAGATGATAATTCACTGTGGTTTTGATTTGTGTTTCTCTGGATTAGTGATAGTGAGCATTTTTTTATGTATCTGTTGACCAATTTGTATGTCTTGTTTTGAGAAATGTTTATTTAGATTATTTACCCATTTTTAAATCAGATTGTTTTTGAGCTGTTGAGTTGTTTGAGTTTCTTGTATATTCTGGATATTAATCCCTTGTTGGGTAGGTAGTTTGCAAGTATTTTCTCTCATTTCATAGGTTTTCTCTTCACTCCATTTCCTCTGCTATGTAGAAGCTTTTTAGTTTGATACAATCTAATTTGTCTATTTCTGCTTTTGTTGCCTCTGCTTTGATGTCTCTATCCTCAAATTCAGACTATATAAATTTTGAAATGATCAGAAATAGACTTTATAAAATACATATCTATTTGACATTTTCTCTAGGTAAAGGGGAAAAAAGAAGAAAGAATATTGAAACATCTATTTAAAAATGAATGTATGTTACAGTCTTCCCTTAGTATTCCTAGGAGATTGGTTCTAGGATCCCCTCATGTACCAAAATTCACTCACATTTAAGTCCGATAGGTCTGCACTGTGGATCCCACGAATACTGTATTTTAGATCCATGTTTGGTTGAAAAAAAATCTGTGTATAAGTAGACCCACACAGTTCACACCCATGTTGTTCAAGGATCAACTGTAGGTACAAGGGCTGTCTGGAAAGTATCTAGCCATGTAATATGTTCTCATTATATTAACAATAGCTGGATACTTTCTGGACAGCCCTTGTGTGTAAGGAGACTGAGCTTAAAAAAAATCTTGTGCCAGGCTCAGTGGCTCACGCCTGTAATCCCAGCACTCTGGGAGGCCGAGGCAGGAGGATCGCCTGAGCTCAGGAGTTCAAGACCAGTGTCAGCAAGAGTGAGACTCCTCTCTACTAAAAATAGAAAAATTAGCCGAGCATGGTGGTGCATGCCTGTAGTCTCAGCTACTGGGGAGGCTGAGGCAGGTGAATCACATGAGCCCAGGAGTTTGAGGTTGCGGTGAGCTATGGTGATGCCACTGCATGCTACTCAGGGCAATAAAGTAAGACTATGTCTCAAAAAAAATAAATAAATAAAAAAAAATAAAAATAAAATAAAAACTTAAATGAATTTTTCAAGCATGTACAAAAATAAGGATGTAGAATAACAAACTACTGTGGACCCTACATGTCTAACAGTTACCAACACATTGCCAGTCTTATTTGACTACTTCACCTCTTTGAGTAATTTATAGCAAATTTCTCACATTATATAATTTCATCTATTCACTTCAGTTTTTATCTCTAAAATATGAGGAAGAACTCCTTTTAAAAGTACATAACTATTGTTATTCTTATAAAAAAAAAGCAACAGTATTTCTCTAATATCATCAAATAGCCAGTTGGCGTTCATATTTCCCTTCTTGTCTAATAATCTTTTTTAAAAATAGTTTAAATCAGGGTCCAGACAAGATCTATGAATTGTGGTATTATGATTGGTTAATATGTATTATCTTAAATCTCTTTTAATCTAAATTTCAAATTTCTTCTTCCATCTATTTTTTTTTTTTCGTTTCTTTTTCTGTGGGAAAAAAACAAGTTTTTATCCTGTACATTATTGGTTTTTAGACTTTTTGGTTTCAAGTCTCCTTTTCACTCTAAAAATGTTTTAAAGCCCAAAGAGGTATTGATTGTATGGGTTATACATATCAATATTTACTGTATTACAAATAGATAAACTATTTACTTAAAATAACCATAATAAATCCAGTACATTATAGTATATGCAAACATAATTTTTATGAAACATAATCATAGTTTTCAAAATTAGAAAAAAATGAGAAATGGCATTGTTTTACATTTTTGCAAATCTCTTTAATGTCTGATTTAATAGCAGATACCTGGATTCTTATATTTGCTTCTGCATTCTGTTGCATTAGGTTGTTTTGATAGAAGTATATGAAGAAAATCTGGCTTCATGAAGATATGGCTTAGAAAAGGGAGGAATATTTTAATAGTCTTTTTGTTTAATAGTGGATATTCTTTAATACCACACTAAAACTTGAAAGGTGGTAGTTACTTAAAGGTTAGTTGCAATGTGTAATTTGAAACCTTATCAGTGAGCTTTTCATACTCTGTTACATTAAAATCCATTGGTCTGTCTTGCACTTTGAATGGATCTTTTACACATGCATAATTTTGTGCCATGATGCATTGGTCATTTGGAAAATATTGCTTCAGCAAGTTACGCAGTTCTTCTGAATGTTGACATATTTAATTATGAAATATTTAAAAATCACATTCATTATTATCACCACCCATCCGTCTTCTTCCAAAAAGTCCTTAGCTGTTGGGAAGCTGTTAAGCTCATGGTGGTGATTGCAAATTTTCCAAAATCCTGATTTTTCCTTGAAGGTTCCAATTTAATTATTAGCAACAAATACTGTCAGTTTTTTCCTTGGTGTGACAACCTCATTTAATTTATTTTTGACAAAGTATTTGCCAAATATCCAAACCCAAATGAACATAGTCTATTAAGTAAAAATGGTATTCCATTTAAAAAGCATCTCATTTAGCTTGCATCTCAAACTATTCACAAGTGCTTTTCCATGGTACTTTGGTATGCCAAAGTAGTTTCCATTTCATCACACAACATTGAAAAGATATATATTCAAATATCAACACTTAATAAAATTTATTCTTTTTACTTCATCAAGGATGGTCTTTATTGAAACTGCCATTTGTTTACTCTGAGTGCATGGTGGTCAGGAATGCAGTGCCTTTGACATAAAATTAATCATCGAATACACACACAAAGAATAAATGACTCCTACTATGTTGGGTGCTGCTGTACCAGCAGTTTATCCACTTTTGCTTTTGCATCATCAGTGCAAATGTCAGCACAGTGAAGAAAGTAAATGATGTTAGTATTTTATGAAAATAGTTTTCATAGACCTTTTGACAAGGTCTCAGAGGCCCTTGAGAAATGCACTTGGAGAAATGATGCTGAAGAGTTTCTGACAGTCTGGATTTCGTTCCTTATATCTTTATGGTGTAATTTAACATGCTACCTTTCTCTGGTATTTCCTATAAATAGACTTGATCCAATTAAGTTTGACTTTGTTTTTTCCTGGCAATATTACTTCATAAATGGTGTTGGATTTGCATTCTTAGTAGCCATTGATGGTCATTGCCTAGAGCCATTAATTTATTAAGGATTGTAAATGGTAATGTTCTATCATTCCTTTTTCATTTATTAGCTAAAATTCTTTCTAAAGGGAAACTTCCTCTCACCAATGTTTTGATTACCCTGAGACACAGTTTGCACAGAAAGGCAACATAAACCTTGTTTCTTCTTCCAAATAATGAGTTGGTTCCCTTGTATCCTCAAAAAGTTATCAATGCGATGTTGTTGGTTTGTTTACTTTGCATATCATTATGAACTTGTGAATTTAACCTATTTGATGTGTTTCAATTTACTGCAGCTAGTATGAATACTGCTTTGTCTAACTTTGGCCAGCAGGAGCCTCTTCAAGTTGGCTCTTAAGTTCTTTGGATATAACTTTTGTTCTCCTTGGTAGCTTCTTTGCCTTCTTGTTTGACAAGATGTTCCAGTCTTGTCTTGGACATTTCCTGCCATTGAGCAGAAATCACCTCCTTCTCTGGGCAGACTTGGACGAAATGGTATTTAGATACCACAATCTGAGACTAGGCTGCTCATTACTGTTGATGGGTGATTTTTTTCTAGATTTTTTCCAGTGGACAAAACTAGAAAATATGTGTATTTTTAAAAATAAAACACATCATGAATTTATCCTGATGCTTCCATTCAAATTTAGAATCCATTGCTCTTTCATTGGTTATGTATGAAACCAATGTAATTACTTGTTTTATCTACTATTACACAGACAATAGTCTTAGAGCAACAGTATCAATACTACCACCAACAATATGATTTGGAAAATTGTTTTGAAATTTAAAAAAAGGAAAATTAAAAGCATTATCAGAGTTTAGCTAGATAAATCGATTATTTTAGCAGAGCTTTATTATTAGTGTTTACTGTATATTTTGAGATCGTTTTCCTGTTTCCCAGAGTCACAAATTGCTAGATATTTTTACTGATGCTAAACCAATTTACTGAAAGAATCAGTCACATGCTGCATTTGTTGTATCGATAGAATAAACAATTGATAAATTTAGTGTAGATGACAGTCAATAATGGACTGAATTTTTTTTCTTTTTTATTATCAAAAAGGCCTTTTTAATTAATATTTTAGACTACTTCTATCCTTTATCCATACCTACTCTCTTCTCAGTGTTTTAAAACAGAAAAAAAAAAAAAAACTATTTAGAGGGTAAGGAATTCTGTCTGTATAGTATCATGATTTTTTGTTTTAAGTAAATAATGTAAAAATCAATGAATTCCTTTTTTAAAGAATAGCAAAAGTTTATCATGACACTTTTTAACTTAGAAGTTTTTATTAACATTTTTTCTCCTATAATTTACCAGGGATTATACTCAGAAAATAATGTTAATGATAGCAGTTGTTTTTAAATGTAGGGATATGGGATATTGTGATCAAGAAAAGTACATAATTAAGGGAAATTGAAGTCATGAACACTAAATTAAAAACAGATTTCTATGTGGAATATTTAGTGATATGGCTTCTTTTTCCCTTTCAGGTTAAAAAATAAATCATGACTGAATCTGCTTCTAGCACAAGTGGTCAAGAATTTGATGTATTCAGTGTTATGGACTGGAAAGATGGAGTAGGTACATTACCAGGAAGTGACTTAAAGGTAAGCTATCTTTATTACATACAATTATATGTGTGTGCTTCTGTGTGTGTACTTATTTTAAAGTTGAATACATATGTGAAATAATAGTTAAAAGCATTAATCGTAATGCTGTAGGTTTTTTACCACTAGACCTCTGCAATGCTTAGACCTGTACGATAAACTTGCGAGACAATTTGAAATGCTGATGGATTGGCAAAAGCCTTTGTCTCTTCAGTTAGGGGAGTAAGGAATATTTCTGCAGTATGTGTTTATTTTGCAGAAATTGATTCATAGCTTCAAGGTGGATCATCTCTGTTTTGACTCTATCTTCATGGCGATAAATGTGAAAATGGCAATTCTTAGAAGACCTAGCATTTTAGATTTTGTAGTAATGGGCTTTGTAATTTCGAATAGTCACAATCCCTGTATCTTAATATTCTCATTTAAAAACTGGATAATGTTAACATAGTGAATAAACAAAACTATTCACCTCCTTTAAATTATTTATACTATAAATAATGGGTTTTTATGTAATCTCTTGTTCAAAAGCAGGCCCTTCCTGTAAACCAGGCTGCTTTAGTCTAGGCGAGAACTCTTCAGAGAGCAATGCTTCAGTCTGCTGCTTCATATGTGCTCACTCTGCCCTGTCTGCAGTTCCCTAAACCTCTTCCAGGACCACCTCTGCTGCCCCATGAAACATGGTTGTACAAGCACCCACCTGGGAAGCAAACCTCCCCCCACCCCACCCCCATCGCCATTTCTAATTTGCTTTTGCTCTGATCCTGTCTCTGGGACCTTGAACCTGTGTGTGGCCCTTTAGACTTTGTGTTTGCACTTGGTCATTCAGGTATTTGAACTTCCTATCTCCCGAACAGGCTGTCACTTGGTTTGCCTCTCTAGTGTTTGGTATTCTGGGCTGTCTTAAATGGAAATTACTGCCCCTTCATGTAGGCTTTTTGGAATCTAATCCCTGTCAATGGCTTGACAAGTATCCTAGCCAGGCCTGCCCTAGCTCATCCTCAGTGGTTAGATTTGAACAGTCTGCCTGTCATTGGAAAAAATACTTAGATTTCAGTCGGGTTAGCTTTGATTAAGTACAATATGCTGACATCTCTGAGTTTAATGTTACACAAATATTGCAGTGGGGTTACTGTAGTGGAATCTGGAGAAGAGATTGGGTTTTCAGTTTTAGTTCTGTATTATTGTGAACAAGTCAGTTAAGCTCTTTTAGTCAAGTTTCCTCTGTAGTCAGTTAGGAATTAAATGAATGTCAGGGATTCTACTGCTCTAACATTTTCCACATGTTCATCTGAATAAGTAAGATATGATGGAGATAGGGTGCTGAAAATTTTTGAGAAAGAAAAATTGTTTCTCCAACTCTGATACTGTCAACTACATAATAACTACTTGAGCTTTGTCAAATTGTTTAAATTTCCTAAGTTTAGGAATCCTTACCTATAAAATGGGATTTTAGGATCTATGTCATAAGGTTGTTATGAGGATGGAAAAATGTATATAAAACATTTAACACATTGTGTCTTTTCTGATATCGCAATATATTATGTAAACTGCCTTTTTTATTGCTTTCCTCCCTTGTTTTTCATGTGCATTTTTATCCTTTTTCTTCTCAATAGCTTTTTTTTTTTTTAATGTCCACAGATGATGAAATTTGTAACTCTTGTTCAGTTAGCTTTTGACAATACAATGAAGTTTCCATCCCTAAGAAATCTGGATTGCATTAGGCTTTCTAAACTGTGAATTTTAGAAATTAACCTATTACTTTTATTAAGGTAATCAGATAATTAGGCCATTTGGTGGGTATTATAATCTGGGTTATTTGATATGACTTTTAGACTCATCTAATTACCTGGGTAATTGCCATGTATCCAGTTCAGTTCATGTACTATGGACAGTTTGATACCTCACTTTTTTTTTTTTTTGAGACAGGGTCTTGCTCTGTCACCCAGGCTGGAGGGTAATGGCATGATCATAGCTCACTGTGATACCTCACTTAAAAAAGAAAATTAAAAATTACTTTCTACTTTATAACCCTTTTTATCCAAGGAGATTCAGAGACTAGCCAGTTGATTATATTGCTGGAGATTTCTAATTCGATTGCTTCTTATTTAAAATCTGAGTTGCTAAGTTGATTGCGAGATTGATTTTTCACAAAATTAGGATATTGGAAAAAACTTAGAATAAATCGTGAAATTTACTCTTGCACATCATGCTTTGCCTATTTTCACTACCAGCCTTCTGTTTTTTAATGGGCATGTGGATTTATTTCCTAACAGTGTGGTAGCCTAAGACAACCGGCTGAAGTTGAATCAGCTAATACAGTCCACTAATCCGTAGAAGTCAATTTTTTATCTTGGGAACAGATTTTTATATGCGTGAAGTTTTGCCATTTTGAAAGAACTTTTCTCTATACAAGTCTCATGATTGCTGTCGAATCAAGTTATGTCACTCTTCTGCTTAAAATTTTTTAGCAGTTGCCCGAATCTTTCATGACAAAGTTCAAGCCCCCTACATTACCACGAGAGTTTCTGCGGTGGTCTGGCCCCCACTTTTCTCTCCAGCCATATCTCATTTCACACCTCAGTGCTGCTCTCGTTTTCTACCCAGGCCACCCTGGGCCCCTTTCACTTTTCCCTGCTGCTAGATCCCGTTTCCTTTTCCACGCTGGGCCAACTAAAGCTTATATAAAACAGAGCACAGACATCTTCTTTGGGTAAGAATAGAGGACTTACTCTCTGATGAGCATTCTACCCGCATCCTTTTATTTAATCCTTCTATTTATGTCTCTCTTGTCAGTTTACGGACGGGAAAGGTGGGAGGCCCAGAGTGGTTAATTCATTTGCTTCAGTCAGTTACTGGCAGAACTGGATCTTAAAACCAGGCTTTCCTGGTATTAAAATTGATTTTCTTACTGCTGCTATACTAAGGAGAGAAGAAAGCATTTTCGTATCAGAAGAAATACAAGGAAAATGTTATAGGAATTTAGAGGAGGTAAAAATGTATTTCAGCTGGGGGGACCAAGAAGATTTTGAAAAATAGATGTCATTTGAACTTCAGATGCCACCATTCAGGGAGGAGTCTCCAGAATACTTTTGAGGAGCAGAGACTGGAGAAGGAAAGAGAGGGGAGGGCTTCCAGAAGAGGGAATAGCTTAAGAAGGTGCAGAGTATTAAGGGAGGACAGCAAGTGTCCACTGACATTCTTGAAAATATTGTAGTCATTAGCAGGACTTCTTTGTCTGAGCAAGCTTTGGAAATTTTACCATTGCCTAATTTGTTCTTTTAAAACACAAATTAGTGTTTGTAGATTAGTGTCTCCTGGCCAGCTATAAGAATAGGCAGGGGACCAAGTGGCAGTGGAAACCTGCATGGTAGGGGTGGCCTGTGCCTGAGCAGTTTCTCCACCTGCACTTCTAATGATGTCTACAATTTACCCTCAGAGAATTATTCCTCTGGGTCATAATGTCTTTCAGAGTCCCTCAGTAAAATGCAGATACACTCCTGAGAGGATAGCATCTTAATCTAGTAAGAAAAATTGCTGCTTAGCCACTAGCAAGACCCTGCAGCACAGGCAGAAACCCAACTGTAAAATTCACTGCATTCTTAATATGTGGTTTTGCCTTGCCTTGATTAATGTTCAAAATAGTTTAGTTACCAAATATCCTTGCCCTTAAAATGTACTGGTAAGTAGAATTCGAATCTCAGCATTGAAAGTAATAAAATGAAAATAATAACCTCAGCAGCATCTTTTGATGATCTATTATTAAAGACAGGCAAAAATAGGCAAAAGATCCTTTGCCTTTACAAGCAAAAATAAAGAGGAGAATTGAATCAATTAAAGGTAGTTCAAGCCAAGCAAACAAAACATTCGCAACCACTTAAACACTTCAGGCATGATTGTTGTCTGACTGACCCGGATATATCCACATGCAGGAGAAGTTCTATGTCAGCTGATCTGTTTGGTTTCCTTAATATTAATAAATCCCTTTTGTAAAGTTTATAATTTTGATATTCTTCATTGTAGAGTAGAGCCACTTGACAAACTTTTATACTATTCTTAGCCTTCTAGGTTAAGGGAACTAATAATTTAAAAAAATAAAGGTGAAGTTTTTATCATTCATTCATAAAAGCTTTGCCAATTTCAGAGCCTGGGTGTTTTCACTGAAAAAAAATGCTAGGAAATGTATCAGTCTTTCTGGAATTTCTGTCTGTGGGACATCAGTAATGTTAGCAGCACCTAACAACCTATGTTGTCTGACATTTTTATAATAGTAATAGCGTGGAAGACACAGTATATCCAAGTTGAGAAGCCAGAGAAATATTTGATCCCTATATCTTTTTGCATGTGATAGGATACTTTGAAAATGCTTTGAGGTTTTTCATTTTTGAGATAACCAACTTTGGTTAGAGCAGATGTTCTTTACTTTTTCAGGGTTGTTTTCATTTGAGGATGTATGATAAAAGCTATGAACTCTATCCCCAGAAAACTGTGTATGGGCACATACCATAATTTCACATATATTTTGTGAGATTCATAAATGCTTGAAGTCCATTCATGGATCTCTGGTTTAGAAGAGTTAACTGTACGCCTAAGTGACATTGCAGTTTTACTTTGTACTTAGACTATAGGTCAGTTACTGGCAATTAATGTTAGGTGAAGGAAAAGATGACTGAGATTAAGCATTGTATTGTGAAGATATTACCTTTTAACTTTACTGGCATCTGAGCCTAAAGCTTCTGGGTGTCATAGATCTGAATTTTGACTTGGAGATTCAACTCAGTGTTGGTCTCTTTCTCAGTGTCTAAAATGCAGGGTGGTTTCACAGCAATTTGGAAACTTAAGCCACAGGAGACTTTCTGTTTAATGTAAATGTTTGATGCTATTTCTCACATTTTACATTTGTCAAAAAGCGTAAATTAACATCAGTGACAGGTAATAAAAGTAAAATTACTTACCTGAAGTAAATTGTCAGGCTTGTGCCTATTTTTTTAGTTTTAATTCAGAATTGATTTTCTATCACATTCTTTAATATCCTTAATTAATAATTATCATGATAGCTTGTTTTTTTTACTATTGCCCAGTAGATGGTACTGTCAGCCTTAGTTTGAAATATTCTGTTTTCAGAGTGGTCATTAAAAAAAAGTTTAAGATTTTTTTTTTCCAAAAAAGTAAGTTATTTTTAGCTCTTTTTCTTCTAATTAACTTTTTACCACTTCCTACGCTGACATGTTAGGTGTGCACACTTGGAATAATACTTACAGATTACCCTGGGAACTTGTATCTGGAAGATGTAGTAGGGAGAAAACATTCTCACATTCCTTAACCATTTTACCTCATTCAGTCTAGAAAGCATTTAATAATTGCGGACTATGTGTAGAAATTAGTTTAAGGTGCTGTTTTAACCTGGTGGAAAGAATAATTATCGGTACTTTTTGCTTAAGATTTTTCTGACTTGCAGACTGATATAGTTTGGTAAAATAAATAATTCTATTGGCATGCTGACCAAATACATTTTTCAGATTGGCAAATGGAGAGCCTTGCTTAAATACTACATATTTGCATGCTCATAATTTCTGTGAAAGATCTAAAAACTTTTCTTAGCCTTTTGAATTTAGAGCTTTCCAGCTGTTCATCACCTGTTAAAATTAGTGGATCCATAATGTCTCTCTGTTTTAAGGAAAAACAGAAAGAATATGGAAAACCTTTTGAAATTCATGAATACAAGAGTAAACCTAGCTTCTTCAGAGAGAACAGGGCCCCCGCACATGGGTAATGGTTAAGCCTTCAACACACACACAGTACAACCAGCTTGTTGTAGAAACATACTTTTAAGCTTGCCACAAGGTGAGAGGAAATTTTCAATATTTGGAATAGGAATGTCCGTGAAATCAAAAGGCCCTTACTTTTTAGGAATAAAATTTTTTGGTCTATAGCTAATAGACACTTGTTTAGCTCTCACAGAAATTTCCACTGGGTTCAGAAGGCTAGAGGTGAAGATAACGGAGAATTCTAAAGAGCAGCAGGAGAAAGAGGAAGCGTAACACTGGGGTTACATGGCTCATGCTGCAGCCTTCTGTGCACACATCTTGCAACTTATAAAGGAGAAAGATGTGCAGGTCATTATTTCCGGGATAGGGATGTCCCTTCTCTGTGAAGTAGGTGAGCATGGGTGAGACCAGTCGATTCCTGGGAAAGAGTAACGCTCCTTTTACTTTCTTTGATTAAAGCAAAAATATGAAATAAAAAAACACATCTTAGTTAAAAAAACAAAGTGTGTTTGAATGACAGGCCGTCCAAGCAAGATGGCAACTCTGGAGGACAGGGCAGGGCTGTTTATATCCTGCTGCTTTGTTCTGTTCCTCTTCCCTGAATCTCCAAATTAGTAAAATACAAAGGTTTTAATGTTGATAGAAGGCTTATCGAGGTAGGATTGTTTAAATTGACTTTTAACACATAATTAATTTGCTTAAAGACGATATGTGTCAGTCATTAAATAATTACTGTCCTGAGCACTTTTGTAAATTTTGCCTCTTTTTGCCATGTTGTTGCTAGTTTCGGGTAAATGAGTTCGGAGCCCTGGAAGTTATTACAGATGAGAGTGAGATGGAAAATGTGAAGAAAGCAACTGCTACCACCACTTGGATGGTACCAACTGCTCAAGAAGGTAAGAAAGGGTTGTCTGCATTTTCTTTCTTTCTTTCTTTCTTTTTTTTTTTTTTTTTTTTTTGGAGGATTCAAAATAATATCTAAGGTTCTGTAATAGGCTGGAACTTTAAAAGTCCCAGATGATTTTTGTGTCTTATATTCTAGGTAAATTTCTGTAATGAAACTGATAGGGGCCAACTTTTATATTTTAAAATAGCTATTAACTGTCTCTTTCCTAATGCCAGATCTGTAATAGCACAAGGTTAGTTGGAAATTTATCAAGTAAATCCATGCTGTAGCCTACACAGATGATTTAGCCAAAAGCCTGCCACTTTTTTCTCATCTACTCCGATGGTTGTAACTAACACCTATATGCTGATGACTCCTAAATCTATATCTCCAGCCCCGACCTCTCCCCCGAGCTCCAGGCCCGTATTTCCACCTGCCTACTGGACATCTCCACCTGGATGTCCCACAGGTACCTCAAACTCCACATGTCTGAAATGCAATTCATTTTCTATTTCTTTTTCCCCTCCCCCCAAACCTGCTCTTTCTTCCCTAACCCATATTTCAGTTGATGGTAGCACCATCTACCCAGTGGACAAGCAAGAAATATAGGAGTCATCCTGAATTCGTTCTTCCCATCCCCATGTCCTTTTTACTTAATGCTCTTGGTTTTAATTTCCTAAATTTGTCTCAGATCTGGCCTTTTCTGCCTATTATCACTGCCACTGCCTTAATTTAGGCCCTTAGCAATTCTTACCTGAACTATTGCAGAAGTTACTCTGCTTCTAATTTCACCCCCTTCCAACTTAACCTGTACCCTAAAGTCAGAGGCCCTTACGTAGATTGCTTGACTGACACTTCACTGACTTCTCATTGCCTCTTCAGCAGAACATACAAAGATCTGGGTGACCTGCACCCACCTGCTTGCTTTGTCTCCTCAGTCTCTGTTCCCTTCTTTGTATGGTGTGTCCTGGCGGTGCCAGCAGCACAGAATTACGTGTAATTTTCCCAACGCACCATGTGGTTTCATGCTTTCTTGCCTTTGCTCATGCTGTTTTTTCTGGCTCGAATGCCATTTCTCTTTTTGTCCAGTTGGTAAAGTCCTCCTTGGCCTTCGAAACCCTGTTGAGGCTTTATATCAGAAAATCCTTCCCTGACCTC
Organism: Indri indri; assembly: GCA_004363605.1. NCBI lineage: Eukaryota > Metazoa > Chordata > Mammalia > Primates > Indriidae > Indri > Indri indri. The sequence continues at coordinate 100,790 of RJWJ010000432.1, read as the reverse complement.
ACCCCAGGCTGAATGAATCACTATTTCTGTACTACTTCTGGAACTTGTTCATGCTTCTATTATTGCATGTATCACATTTTTATTATAAATATTGGTTTTCTTGCCTGTCTTCCCTTCTAGACTGTGAGCTCTCTTGGGCAAGGTCTATACTGTCATTATCAGTGTCTAGCATAAATTGGTACCTAAAAAATGTTTGCTGAATGAATGATTAGTCTAATGATTCAGGCAAGAGGAAATGTAAGTTCCTACATGATTTGGATAATTATGATTCAGGAGATCTACATTAAAAGTAAAATAGATGTCGATTTAGCCAATTAATTAAAAGAAAATCACTCATCAAAAGGTTATAAATGTGGAATAACATAGATAACTCTTTTTAAATTTTCTCAAAGATACAAATGTAGAATAAGATCCTTTAGGTTGATAGTTAAATCTTCTGAATTTAGTGACTTTATTTTACTTTGAACTCTGTAGAAAAAGCCTTGGACAAGCTTTTGTTTATCCTTTCTGCTGAATATTTTTTCATTATATAAATGATTTGAATGATTTCCTGCAAGCCCATCCACCTCTCCCTCCTAAGCAATATAATTTGATCGATCATTCATTCAACAAACACCATTCTTTTATTGTGTTGCTAACAAAATTATTAGAAGAAAAAGTTTAATTGTATTTTGAGCTGTCTTCTGTCATGGTTTAATTTTTGTTTTTTTGTTTTTTTTTTTTTTTTTCATCTTCTAGTCTTTTCAGAGAAGACTGGGATGCCTTTCAGGTTGAAGGATCCGATGAAAGTAGAAGGGCTTCAATTCTGTGAGAACTGTTGTCAGTATGGCAATGTAGATGAGTGTCTTTCTGGAGGAAACTATTGCAGCCAGAACTGTGCTCGCCATGTCAAAGACAAGTAGGTTTTTGCCCCATTCCATCTATAAAATGGGTTTTAGAGTCCAAAGTCATGCTGCCTGAGAATATAGAGGTTTTGTGTTCTCTTACAGCTGACACCTATTTGTACCTTTTTCCCAGAAATTTTTCCTTTAGAGACACATGGACCCTGACTGTGTCAGGCACACACATGACTTCTGTCATGCCTTGTCTGAGTTGTACTGCCAGCGTTCTGCCTGCAATACAACCCCTGCCTCTGTCATCAGCCCTGTGTTTACATTAATCTCCCCCCCCCCCCCGGCCCCCAGCTAAGAATATTTTTATTTTTCTGGGGCTACATATACATTTTGATGATGCTAAGATTTATGGAAATACAGTTTTATTTATATTTTGGCAATTCTTAGATGACTTACCTAAAACTCCACGTGTGGAATAATGCTCCCACTGACTGGTAATCAACTGAATGAAAATGGCCATAGTGGGTAGTGTAGTGAGTTGTGTTGGTGGTCTCAGGGTGCAGACTGAGGGTTGTGAGACAGGGACATCAGCTGTGACTGGCAGTGGTATGTGACCTTCCCATTTGGGGACTGTCTGCAAAAGTTCAGCTTATCACCAAGAAGGTGGTTTTCTTGCATATACTTGTATACTGTCATATAAAGAAATGAGTTGACATTTGTATTTTAGTGGAGATTCCCATGTATTTTAATCAGCACAGGTTTGGGAATTGTCTGTTTTTCTTGGCCAGTGGATGTTTTACAAAGGTACACTAAGCCTTTTTGGTTGATTTGTCATTCTTAGTAATTGCTAGATTCTTGATTTGAATGGCCCTGAAAACAAATTTCTCTAAATAATTGATTCTTTTAGTAGCATGGATGGCAGATATGGCAGACCAATAATTATAAACTTGTTAGAACCTTTTTCATATAGATTGCTGGTCCCCCTTTGAAATTAATATATAAGGTAATTTTCATTTTCTACCCTGACAGATGTCATACATAATAGTGGTTTTTAAGTGTTCCTCATATGTGATATTCTAATGCCTACAAATTTCTCCTGGTGGTTAAATATTTTTTCCTTTGGAGGGCGATTGTTTAAAAACACTTTATGCATTGATAATCAACATGTAGATGTTTGATAGGTATTGTCTCCTGTCACTATTTTGGGTTTATAAACACAGCAGAGATCAGAAGGAAGAAAGGGACATAGGAGAAGACAACGAGGAGGAAGATCCTAAGTGTAGTCGGAAGAAAAAACCAAAATTATCTGTGAAAGCTGACCTCAAGGAGGATGGAGAAGAGAGAGATGATGAAATGGTTAGTATCTCTTATCTGCCCACCAGGAGCACAGGGATGCTTCTTAAGTGGGTAGCACTGTGGGTCACAAGCACTTATCTGGAGCTAGTTACTTGAGTTCAAATGCTGGTTCCAGGACTGAGTTACCATCAGCAAGTTGCCTACCTTCCCTGTGCCTGGCTGTCCTCATCTCAAAGTAGGAATAATAAATAATGGTGTCCTTCCCTCGGGGTGGAGAAATGGGATGTCCCGAAATGTATTGCTGGAGTGAGAGGCAACAACAAAACCTTGAGTTTTGTAAATGAATCTTAAATTCCTCTTGACAGCAAAATGCCATTCCCATTCTGGTAAATTGCAGACAGATCTCATAGAACTATGTGAGTGGGTAGAAAATGGCACATAAATATCAGGTATATTTGGGGAAAAGTCATTCAAAATGTGCTAATTAAAACATAAATGTATTATCCTTAAAGTGTACATTAATGATTCTGTATGAGGAAAGAGCTTTGAGGTCTGGAAGCATTTCCCTTAAGATCAATATTGAGCAACTGTTATTTGCTAGTCATTATTCTAGAAGCTGGGAATATAGGGATGAATAAGACAGAGAGGACAGGGTCTGTCCTCTCGGAGACATTGCATTTTTGTTAAGGGGACATAAAATAAACAAATAAAATGAGTAGGGGAAATATCAGCTTGTGATAAGTGCTGTGTTGAGAATTAAGATAGGGCTTTAGGATTGGCTGACTGCTTTAAGTGGGGTGTCAGGGAGGCCTCCCCAAGAAGGTGACATGACCAACGTGATCTCAATATTGAGGAGCCAGCTAAGTAAAACGTTAAGAGAGAGGAGTCCTCTGGGTGGCACAGCTTCTAGGGGAAAGTCCCCAAGGTAAAAACTTGTGTGGCATTTTCTGTTCAAAGAAATTTAAAAAGGCAATATGGTTGAGCGTTGTGGTTTCTGGGAGAGTGGAGTAGATGCAGCTGAAGAGGTACGTGTGGTCCACGGCATGGAGGGCTTTATGGTAAAGCAGAGTAACGGGTTTTTATTGTATTCTGAGTATAATGGGAGCCGTTGTAAAGTTGAAGGCAAAGGAATGCTTTGATAGTGATGTATGTTTTACAATGACCACTGTAGCTTTGATGGGCAAGAGCAAGAGTGGAATGAGGGAAACAGGTAAGAGTTGATCGCAGTAGACTAGGTAAGAGGGCTGTGGAAGATAGAAGTCAGCGGATTTGGGTTCCGTGTTAGAGGTAGTGTTGTCAGTGTATGAGGGAAAGAAAAGAATCAGGGATAACGCTTAGATTTTTTGGCTTCCACAATTAACTGGATAATCATGTCACTTACTGAGAACGGGAAGGCAGGGGTGAAGTAGAGGATCGAGAGTTCTTTGGCCATCCTGAGTTTGAGATGCTTATTAGCCATCCAGGGGAAGATCCCAGGTAGGCAGTTGGGTGCGGACAGAGGGAGTCAGGGAGAAGGGGCTGGAGATAGGGATTGGGAGTATTTGGCATATAAGATGACCTTTAAAACCAGGGGAAGTGATCAAAAAAAGAAGAGAAGGGGACTGAGAAGGAGGCGTAAGGGGGCTGTGAGAAAAACCAGGACAGAGTGGCCGTGGGCTAGGAACGGACGGTGCCTCAACGAGCAGCAGAGGAGGGAGCAGAGTCCCTGCTCCTCCAGCGGGTAGCTCTTGGAACCGGTCTTGTTTTATAATGACCTCAGGCCAAAAACAACACGGTGCTCGAATGAACTATATATTCTTTCTTTCCTTAAAAGTTACAAAGTGAAATTGAAGAAAAGAACAACAGCAAAAAAATGCTTTTGACAGCTCTCTAACTTTTTGTTGGTGCCAATTTTATGAACTTTCAAAGTCATAATTGTCCTTTCTCGTTGTAGGAGAATAAACAAGATGGAAGAATCCTGAGAGGTTCGCAGAGAGCCCGAAGGAAAAGACGAGGGGATTCGGCTGTGTTAAAGCAGGGTGAGCTGATGAAAAGAAGTTTTACTTGTAGCCTTCTGCAATTGGAAATATTTTACACAGGTAGAAATTTTAGTCTTCGTTGCAATGCACGCTGTGACAGTTAAAGTATTGCTTTGGGATTTTCTTTGGCTCCGTTTTATCAATAAAAATTAGGGATTTGAGGAAGTAGATAAGGAGAAAAATGGAAATTTGTAACTATCAAGTGGTTTCAGGGTAAGCATGGGAACATCTTTATTTTTCCATCAGGTAGGTGGTTCTTGCTCCTGCCCCTTTACTAAAACATCAGTTCTTATTCATTTCCCAAGGTTTTAGGTTTTTAATGTTTCCTCTCAAAGCACAAGCTCCTGACCTGGTAACTTTTTTTTTTCCCCTTTCATTGTTCCTCGGGCAGCATTTTATTGCCATGAGGAATCCCGCCCTTAGGCCCCTCCTCCAGTATTTGTCTGGATGAACTTGGGGAACTTGGTTCATTCCCACAGAGGCTCCCCTGTGCTTTAGCCCCTTGGCCTGCAGAAGCCACTGGCCAGTCTTTTGTTTTAGGTCCTTCCGCTCTGCACAGCCCATGTGGCCCGCATGGTCACATTGTCCCTACAGATCAGTGTCTTGGAGCCAGTGCTGCTCTCGGTGCCCGGCTGCATTCCTCGCTTGTTCTTCTGTTAATTCCTCAAAAGGAGTTGGAAATATCCCCACCTGCCCCAAGCGCATAGCCTAACTTTTGTATCTTTTCAGAGATGACGTATTTTATGTCACTGAGGTGAAAGGGAGCAAACTCCTCAACTGCTCTGTGCTCTGCCTCAAAACACGTTTCTTCCACTGTTCTTTCTCATCCCCTTTCTTTGTATTCGGGGTGAAATTCCAGGGCCCTGTCTCTTATGGGACCTGTTTCCTTCAGTCATTTTTTTTTCCCTTTAAGTTTTCTGTTTCTTCTTTTTGTGGGCTCCGCCTTTGCCTGTTCCAGTCTCATCCCCAAAATACCTTTCCCCCAACTTTGCTGCCCATCAGGCTGTTGCCCTCTTCCCTTCACTTCCAGTATCTGTCAAATTAATCCAAAATACAATTGATGTTAACTACCTCCGTATTTGTATCACTTATGTAATCTTTTTGCACCTAAAAATTCTGACTCTCGCTACATTGATTTTTTTTTTTCCTCCCTCTCCAAGATTAACACCCCATCCTCATCCCCTCAATGCACTGGCCTTTCCTCAGTCCTTATTCTTGATCTCTTAGGAGGAATGTTTTGAATATCCTGCTTCTAGAAGCTCTCACTTCCTGTCGCTTCTGTGGTATTGTTCCGTCTTGGCTTCCTGACTTGTCTTCTTCATTTACTTGAAGTTCTTCCACTTCTTTCTTCTACCCTCCCAGTGGTGGCTGTATACCACAATTCACTACTTAATTCTCGTTTCTTGGGAAGAGGAGCCAGGAATTGCAACGGAGATACCGGCTATGGCAGTAAGAGGAGAGCCAGGCATAGTAGTAGTCGGGGAAGTGAGAGTTCACAGAGTGCATCACTGATTTCTTAGATTTGGAAATTCTTTCATTTTAGTCTCACTTGACTTTCAGGTTTGCCTCCTAAAGGAAAGAAAGCGTGGTGCTGGGCTTCCTACCTGGAGGAGGAGAAAGCTGTGGCGGTGCCTGCAAAGCTGTTCAAGGAGGTATAGGCCCTCTAGAAACAGGGTCTGGGAGGGCAAAGGGCCTGGGATACTCATCCAAATTGGGATTGTCATTCCCACTGTCTATTTAGGAAATGTGACTTGGGATCATTTGGCAGACACATAGTTTTTCATATGTGTGTTTATGTGGAAGACAGTTAGCAGTGATGTGTGCACACCTCCCCAGTAACACATGCGTGGGTGACACCGACACATGCATGCTCTTTTCTCTCAGCATTTACTGAGTTTGCACTCAGGAATTTTAGCAGGGATACTGCTCCTGCTACTGAAAAACTAGCAGATAAAAAACTGGCAGGAAATTTCATGCCAACGTTATGGCCTTGGGAGAATTAAAATGATTTACATACTATCCCAACAAAACATTTAAAAATGGGTCACTGTGTTATATTAGCTATAATAAAAATATTTTATCATAAGTGATTTAAAATAAATCAGATAACAGATTTAAAATCTTATCTTAAATCTGTATCTTAAAAATACAGATAACAGGTATAGTAGGAGCTGCTGTCACCAGACTAAAACAGCAGTCAGTAAACTTTTCCTGTCTAGATAGTAAATATTTTAGGTGTTTCAGAGCGTCTGGTCTCTCCTCCTAACAGTGTGTGTGTGCGCATCTTACCAACAAGATGTTATCAAACTTTTTGATCTTTATCAACCTGATAGGTGAAATATACCTTGTGTAATTTTACTTTGTATGACTCTTATGGGTGAGCTTGGCCCTCTTTTCAAATACGTAAAAGACAAAGGCTGTAAAACATTAAGTTTACTTTCCTCTTGTCTGTTTATAGCTTTTGTCCATTTTTCCATTGAATTATTTATTGTTTTGAGTTTTTAGTATTTATTTATGTATTTGGTTAAGTAGTCTTTTATTTTAAGAATGGTAATTACTCACATTTTTAACTAGGCCTTCAGGATAAGATACTAAAGCTGCTGCCCTCTTGCATTTTAGTATCAGTCCTTTCCATATAACAAAAATGGATTCAAAGTTGGCATGAAGTTAGAAGGCGTGGACCCAGAGCATCAGTCAGTGTACTGTGTTCTCACTGTGGCTGAGGTAAGTTTTGCCTCATCTCTATTTTCAGAAATAACAGGATGATTATTTTAATAATGAGGAAAAACTGCCATTGCTCGAGGACTTACTTCATACTAGGTTCAAAGCTTGGTGTTTGTGTACATTATCTCATTTAATCTTTAGAAGAATCCTATGCAGGTCATGTTTTTTCATCCTTGTTCTATAGGTTACGGAATTAAGCCTCAGAGAGGTGAAGTGATATAGAAAAGGCCGCACAGCTTCAAAGTGGTAGAACCAGGATTTGAACCTAGGTCTGCCTGACTTCATAGCTTTTGCCATACTGTGTTCAGAAACAGAACAACAGATACATATATATATATATATTTTTTTTTTTTTTAGTATTTCACAGTATCTCTCTGAAATTTTTTCTGGAAAAAATGACCAAGTCAGTGATATATATTTCAGTCCAAAATATTGCTGAGAACACTTCCTTTAAAATTTTTTTTCCCCTCCTTTGCTAGCTTCCTCCCTGCTCACTCCCTTGAGTCAGGGGTATGTATATTTTAAAAATTCCCATCAAAAGAATGAGATAGTCTTGTGCTCTAGTTTTCGGTATTATAGTATTCTTTCCTTAGTGAATTTGTAAGAAGCTTGGCTCCTGCAGAACACAGTAACACGCGATAGCTGGATGATGACAATCACAGGAAATGACAACACACTGGTACAGAGAGCACGCCAGGTGCTAATCGAAGTGCTTTCCATCTATTGGCTCATATTAGTTCTCAAAACAACTTTTGAGATGGAGCCCATTCCCCCTATTTTTCAGATGAGAAAACTGAGGCAGAGCTAAAGTAACTTACAGCTTGTAATAAATATAATATATAGTAAAAGGAAATGGCTGGGTTCTTCTACTCATACCAGAAAATTGGTGTGCAACATTTTTGGAGATTTTATATAGGATGTGAGAATCCAGTCACTCTCAAACTTGATCAGAACACATTGTATGTGTTCTCCTTCCTGGACTCTGTTTGGCCCTTTTGAGTGGAAAGGGGAGAGTCAGAATTTCTTGGTGAATAATTGGATTAGACCTTTGAAGTGGAAGAGATTGCCCAGGGAGAGGACAGAGTGTGAATTGCTAGCCCTGAAGAATACCAGCATATTAGGGGTGGGCACAAGAGAAAGAGCCAGAGAAGAATCCTGGAAAGGACAAGCAAGAGACAGGCAGAAAAGCCGGGAGGGTTGGGCCTGCAGCTGCGGAAACCAGGGGGAGCGAGCAGCTGACGGAGGGGTGGAGTGGCAGTATCGGATGTTGTGAGAGGTTAGTGTGTCCTGGGGCAGGGCAGTTTAACCTAGAGTATTTGGAGACAGTTGAGTTTTATGAAAGCATCATGAGGAGGCAGATTCAGTAAGTGTAAACTGCTTTGGAGAAGTTCAGCTGTCGGAGAAAAAAGGAATTTCTGTGGGCGGGGTGTGTGTGAGTGTGTGTGTCTTTCAATTCTTGCTTTTTGAAGGAGATTTATTTTACTTTGCCTAGTTATTTATTATAAAAGTTACGTTTGCTTATTATGAAAACTTCAAGTATTGTGAGTATACGTTATAAAAAATAGAAGACCTCTGTGCCATCCCTCATCCCTCCTTCCCAGAGAGCACAACCTCCTACCCCAGAGAGCACAACCCTTGACGGTTTACTGTGTTCCTTCTAGATGTTTTTTGTGCATATAAAAATAGGTACATGTGTATTTTTCTCTTTTTTGCATGTAAACAGTATCATATACATAATATTTTGCAACTTGCTTTTGTGATTTGTGTATTACATTATGTATACACATTCTTTTTAAAGTGGGGTAGTACTCTATTTTGTAGGATTGGCTGTAATTAATTTAACTGTTCTTATATTGATGAACAACTGAGTGGTGTTCATTTTCTTATTAATACAAAAAAGTGCTCCAGGGACCATCCTGTTACATCTGTTTGCTTTTGCTCATGTAAGTAAGTCTGTGGGAATCCATCTTTAGAATTGCCAGGTGAAAAGTGTGAATATTTAAATTTTCAATGCATGTTGCTACTTTGGCTCCAAAAAAGTTCATTGGTTGTTATATTCTCACCAAGAGTATATGAGAATTTGTTTGCCTAAGCCTGAGAGACAGTCTAGGGAGTAGAGTATGAGAAGGTTCAGAGAAAGCAGGTGGGAGAAAGTGGGACCCAGAGTCTATGAGGAGGCCTGAGCCTTAGCCAGGAGAGGTCTGAGTCTCGTATTATAACAAGAAGGAGGGGAGAATGATTGGGGTTTGTGGATACGGGCAGCTTCTTACTTTGGAGGCAGACATTTGAAGGAACTTCTTTGACATATAAGGTAAGTTATTGGCTGAGAGTGAGGAGGAAGATAGTGGGATTGGAAGCCGAAGGAGGACGATCTGAAGAGGCTGCTGTGAAGAAAGGGGGAGGGAGCTGCGGGGGCCATCTAGGAGGACTGCAGTACAGCAGGAGAGCCCAGCATTCAGGCGTGGTCCATTCTCATTGGCCCATTCTCATTATTCGCAGCAGTGAGGTTCCACAAATTAGCAAATACGGAACCACTGCCTCCCGGGGGAAATACAGGGTTAGGTTCCTGTGAGCCTCTGGTCACTTCTTGGTCTACTGATCAACATGTAACCTTGTTTTATGTGTGTTTCTTTTTAAAGACACCTTACTTAATATATGATACATTGTTAATTCATCAACATTGAACTCACAACTGAGAGCACTGTGACTCATGCCTGATGAAGCTTACCTAGCACATGTCTTCTCCCTAAGGCACATCACAGCCTCTTGCACTTAGGAACACTCAGCAACACTTCACTGTGTGTGCAGCCATTTTAAACAGCAAAATCACCAACAAAAAGCAGAGATGTAGAGCATGTGGCAGTAAATAGACTGCACAGAGGACATTTGTTCACAGTATGAGAGCTGAAACAAGAAGGAAAAGCAATGCCATGTTCTACCTTAGCTGGGATCATGCATATCGGGCAACTCAAAAGTTTTGTCACTCTGTGCATACACGTGTCCTTGAACACCAAGTGTATTACTTTGGGGTTACAAATGAATTTGCAAGTACAGAATACATGAATAATGGAGATTGACAGACAGTGTGTCGTTTTTTTCTTTCCCAGCACCATTCATAAGTATAAAGTTTAGTGGATACTTGGATGATGGAATTTCACCAGGCAAATGTTCTGTGAAGGACATTAGGGCAAAAATTTTCAAATGTTGGCAAGAAAATGTTTTAAGTGATTGGTAGGGAAGGGAGGCTTGGGGTGAGGGGGCTAGGGAGGATCAGTGTGAGATCTTTTGTTGAGATTACTTAAGAGTGTCTTGGGAATAACTGGGTTGGCAAACTAGAAGAATAGGAGTATGTGTTCATATTGTTAGTTTTTTTTCTCATTTAATAGTTAATAGCAGAGCAGTGTCTGTTGGGGACTAGGTCCATGGGAGTGAGAGAGTTTGCAGTGGAAAGGAAACGAAGGCAGCAAAAGGGCCAGGGTACTGGGTAAGTCATCATGTGATGACCTAAGTACTCACGTGGAGAGTAAGAGAGGGAGCTGAGCTGAGCATTTGATGAGTGAGAGGGGCTGTTTGGGAGGTTAGTGCATGGATGGTGACAGGGAGAGGTGGTGTGGCCACATGGCACAGCCTCAAGGGGGACAGGCCCAGGAGCCTCGGTGTGGCAGGAGGCAGCAGCCCTGCCTTGGTGTCTATGGATGGAGAGGTGGGGGGATGAGCAGCCCTGAGGAAAGGCTGTAGGGGGTGAGCTAGGTTTGTCCCTGGCAGGGAAGTTGAGGACATCAGAGATTCTTTACCAAAGCATAGCACGCCAAAGGGTACGAGATGAGGAGAGAGATACGGGGAGGACAGAGCAAGGGTGGCTCAAGGGGACAGACGCTCAGAGAACTATGCCCACGAGGGGACCAGAGGCTGAAAATAAAGGGCCTTAGCTCTTAGGCAGCGACCAGAGGCCGCCAAGTGGGAGGCAGAGTAGAGCAGCAGCCCCTGAGTTCCTCCTTGGCATGGGGCGGGTGCGGGGGTGGAGGCAACCAACTGCCCTTCTTGAGAGATTGTGTTTCCCAGGGATTCTAGGCTCAGCTTAGTTGTAAATTTTATATATGTAATATATAAATGCATTCTAATCGAAAAAATACTAATATATACAATAAAATATACAAAAAGTCCATCATTCCTTTTTTGCCCCTTCCTTCTCACTGCCGCTTCCCAGAAGAAATTATTGTTAATATTTTGGCAAATATTCTTCCGAATTTTTATTTACTATGAGTTTACATGTGTATGTGTACATGTCAGTGTGTATATGCATGTATGTGTATAACTGCATTTACTTAAGTATTTGTGAATACAAATACAATACATATATATGTATAATCATGTACACATAAATATACATGTGGACTCCCACATATATAATTTTCTCATAAATGAATGCATCCTGTGTGATTTGCTTTGCCACTTGGGTTTTAATAGTATGCTTTAGAGAACTTTTCATGACAGTAACTGTATAGCCACCTCATTATTTAGGGATTAATTGCCCTGGCTCTGCACTCTGGTCTCAAGCTTCTTGTTTAGGCTTCTGCAGGGCAGGTGCTCCCAGAGTGGGTGTGGTATGTGTTTCTAATTGAACACATCTGCTTGTGCTAGTGGGAAGAACAGAACACGACCCAGGTCAGGTCCCATAAACCCATGTGATCTTTTACCTCAGAACATCCCTAATGGGGTCCTGTAGGCAAGGAGAGGGCATGTTTTACACATAGTGAGTTCTTTCTAACATTCCAAGGAGCCCACCTCATCTTATGTATGAACTACGGGAGGCCTATCTTTATTTCTTTCAACCCAGCTACTGGTGGAGAAGAGAATCTGTTGACTTCTCTCTGTCTGCGCCATTCAGTGTGGGGCACAGTGTCCACACTGGGGCTTGCTGAAGCTGGGTGTGGGGTGCTGGTCTCTTTACTCCCTGTCAGCTTGCCTTGCTTGGCATGTGCTGGTACAATATAGGGAATGGAGAGGGGACTTGTATTCATGGAAAAATAATTCTTCACCCGGTATCCATGTGCTTCTATTGTAACTAGGGGTATTGCCAGAATACCACAGCTCAGCTCTTTCCAGTATAATAGCCTTTGCCTTTAGATTTTGTTATTTATTTAGTTTCTGTTGCTGTTAATGTGAGTGGTTTGAATAACATAAGCTATATCATTCTTGATGTCCATGTTTGTTTTTGTATGTGTATATGAATATTCTGTGGGTTTTTTTTTTTTTAATTACCCAACCTGCTTTACCTATTTCAGGTTTGTGGGTACCGGATAAAGCTTCACTTTGATGGATATTCTGATTGTTATGACTTCTGGGTCAATGCAGATGCTCTGGACATTCACCCAGTTGGGTGGTGTGAGAAAACTGGTCATAAACTCCATCCTCCAAAAGGTATTGTCACTTTTTGTTTCATATTTTAAATTCTGTAAAAACTCACTTTCTTATATACTGATTTGGAATTTTTCAGAATTTCAGACTTTATGATAATTCAGATGGCCCCAAACTCAAGCTCATCATTTATGATGAAAAATGTTTATTACAGTGAAGAAGTAAAAGTAGAATCCAACTTGAGACTAAACTGTGTCCATATTCTTATTTGAATATAAAATAACATTTGCATGATACTTAACTTTGGCTACAATCACCTTACTGTACAGATTTCTATCATTATATGTACATTCTTGAAAAAATTGGTTTGAAAAATTACTTTTAACTAGTTTGCACAGCTAAGTTTATTTACTGATATTTCAGTATCTAGAAAATCCTGAAAAATTATGCACGCGCTTTTAGATCTTAATATTTTAGGAGATTGGAAAGGAGACTATAACTCTGAAAATTGGCTTAGGTGGAGATTGAACTCATAGCGATTACTTTTCTTGTAATTGAGTTCTTTATTACAATGATTTTTTTCCTGTTTCATGTTTACATAATGGTTCAACCATAACAGATACCATTTTCCAGTCCATCTCTAATTTGTTTAATAATATCTTGTTTTCTCCTTTTTCAACTCTTACATTTTTTAAACTTATTTTACTGAGACTGACATTACATTCGTTATTATTTACTTGATGTCAAAAATTCAGGTTACTAGTGTGATGTTTTTGACCTGTCTCAGGGGCTGTTGTTTTCTAATGGACTAGCCAATCCTTGGTTGTAAGTGAAAAATCAATGGCAGAATCATATTTTCAGAGAGCTGAGGATTAAACAAAAAGGCTTAGAAAACACGAAGGTGAAAAAACTTGTAAGCCTTTTTATGAATTGGCCTTTTACATGTGGTAAATTACTAGCTCTTCTTTTCTTGCTACCTTCTGGACGTTAATGAAAGTAACAGGGAGCACAGTAGCAGGTAAAATAGAATGCTCAATGTCCTTTTTCAAGCAACTGTTGACTTTAATACAATTGTGAAATTAAGGCAAGGACATTTCCATTGTAATTTGCCAGCATCCTTACTTCATAAACCTTGATTCGTCATTCTTGTGCTGACAGCCAAAAAGATTTTATCTGACTTATTACTGTTTTTTCCCAACTTCCAGTTGTTGTATAAGTTAGTCTCCCAAAATAGAATAGGTGAGGGAAGAATAGAGAAATTGGCTGCTCCAGTTCATTAGCCAACACTGCTGAGGAATTCTGCTCAAATACTGATAGAAATGGCCAGGTAATAAAAAGTGTGCCTGGGTAGAATATGAATTTGCTTCCTCACGCCTTTTCTTTATATCTACGAACCATTTATTCAGAATTGAAAAAAATAATAAGATTTGTTGAAAATAAAGCTGTGTCTAACAATTCATGGTTAAAAATTATGAATTAATTTTTTTTTATTTAAAAAAATCATTTGATTGTTTGATTTGGGTATATTGGAGTTATAGATAAAAGTGAGCCTGGAAAACGTAAGTGTAAAGTAGTTTGATATTTTCCTAAGTCTGTTCATATGTGCTTACTCTAGGTTATAAAGAAGAAGAATTCAATTGGCAGACGTATCTTAAGACATGCAAAGCTCAAGCTGCTCCTAAGTCATTATTTGAAAATCAGAATATAGTAAGTACATCTCAAATCCTTTCCCTTTCAAAGGAACTGATTTTTGAGCGTCTCAAAGGATCAATTACAAGTGGTAACAAGGAACTGCAATAAATTTTATTGCCTTGGTAAATAGAGTACTCTTATCTTAATTAAACTTTAAAATTAGCTTAATATCTTCATGAATAAATGTCTGTTTTATAGCCATATTATGGTTGTCTATTTTATTGAGTGACAGAAGACAATGTAGCACAAAATCCAGGTGTAATTTACAATTAAGATGCATAAAAATTAAATTGAGATATTTTATTGCTGCAATCACTTATTGAGGAGTGCTGTTCCAAGGAGATTCACATGGTCAGATGAAGGTAGCCCTGTTTGAGTTCGTATGCAGGAGGTCTCTGGAGACTGACTAACGTTCGCCCCAGCACACAGCTGTATTTGCAGTGTAACAGAAGCGAACTCTAGATGTGTGTGTGTATTTTCTACTTCTTGAGTATATTCCCACTTTTCTGTTTTATGTTCCTCTGTTGGCATCTCTGAGGGGACCTGATATGATATACTCTTCTTTTCCCAAATTCTGATCTACTTAGAAAGAACAGAGAGCAAGCAAGTGGAAAACCAAAATATCTTTACAACAGATAAGGGCTAGGTTGGAGGACATGCATGGCCTGCATCTGTGGACAATCAGTATACGTCCTGATTCTGAGCCCTAGAATTGAAGAGATTTAGTGTCCCTTCCTGCCCCTGCTCCCTGAACCTAGGGGACACCAGAGCATCGAGGAGTGGAGTGGAAAACCTGTGCACCCTGCAGCCCAGCTTCCTCTCAAGAGTACGACCAGTTCCTCCTCCTTGAAGTCAATAGGCAGGTAGCATTGAGTGAGAGGGTGGAGAGAGGCAGTACTGTTTCACTAACAGTGTTCCCTCCAAATGGAAATAAATATCCGGAGTGGGGAAAAAACTTGTCTCCTACTCCAAAAACCCTCCTTTCGGGAAACAAAATTAACATGTTGATTTGAGAGCATTGGTCTAATGGCTGAAACGTTCTCTGATTAAATTGAAGATAAACCATGTTGAATTAGAGAACTGAAGGAGTGTGTCCGTGTGTGTGTAACTAATAGAGATAACGAACCAGGTTATTATTTTAAAATACCTTAATCGAGAGGGTAGCTTAATCGCTGAGATGTAAATACGGCGCTGTTGGTAGGTGTTCTCCGTCAAAACTTACTCAGGGAGGAAGGTCAATTAGGTGCAAAACTCAGCAGTCTACTGTCTCTGTTCCAAGTTTCCTAATCCCTGTCTGGTTCTCTTATGAGGACTTCAGTCAGGGGTTTGATTAACTGCCTTGAACCATCCTCTTAAGTTCTGTGCATTGCTAGTGGGTAACTTAATCTTGGGCTATGTGTTTGGTATCTAGGAGGCAATTAATTTTTCCATTTCTAGATTCCTCTACCTCAGAACGCTCAAATGTTTATAGTTGGAACTCTGATAAATAATTTCAGGATTTAATTGTATAATAAAGATTTCTGTGTAGCATTAGTGCCTGCTCCTTCAGTGCAGACAGGACTTGTTCTAACATTTTCACATACACAATTGTCTGCATTTTTGCAATACTAGCTGTTTAATTACAGTAAAACAAGATAACATCTATTTTGCTTAAAGTAGTTAGAATAGAATCCATATACTTGAGTCTGAACAGAAGGGTTTTTTTAGAAGGGAAGAAATGACTTATAATGTGTTATGATTGATATCCAAGTGTACTGCTCTGAGATTAGGATGTTTTTCCTCAGAAAAGATTGTAAGAGATGTTTACATATTACTGTACCTCAAGCACTGACCGTTAACTGAACTTTTATTGCTTTCTTTCCATGTCCCAGATGGCTGATAATCTGTGGATTTCCTTAAATTACCAACTATTTTAATGTCTGTATACATTAACAATTCTTTTGTTGCTGTTGTGACTAAAAAGTATCTGCAGCGTTGAGTAAAAGTTGTAATAATTTGTAGCCTTTCACATATGAAGATGACCTACTTTCAGTAGAGTACTCTTCGGAGAGAGCTTTTCAGAAGTGGGAGTGAATTTGTACTGACTCATGCACATTTTTAACTTGATTAAGTGCATATTTTGTGTGAAATAATTTTCATTGTTAAGTCTGTAATCAAGAAAAAGGACCAAATGTGAACTACATGGTGAATAAAACTTGCCTAACTAGTCTAGTTTTCTAACAAAGGTAACAAAACACATGTTAAAATTAATTATTTAAAACCGTGAGGTTGTGAATATTGTAGTTTTGAGGCCCAGATGGTTAATTGGGTGTAGCGATAGGGTATTTTTTTTTATTGCTGCTTGTTGGAAAGCGACCCTGCTGTGAAACTAGCACACGATTTTTAAATTACATGACTACAGTGATGGATGCTGGGCCTTTGAGCAGGAGATGCACAGAGTGTGCAGGTCTTGCTGTTGGTAAGTGTGTGCTTATCTCTAATTAAATCTGTATGTTTCCGTAGACAGTGATCCCATCAGGCTTTCGAGTTGGTATGAAGCTTGAGGCTGTAGACAAAAAGAATCCTGCATTCATCTGTGTTGCTACGGTAACAGATATGGTGGACAATCGTTTCCTGGTACATTTTGACAACTGGGATGAGAGCTATGACTATTGGTGAGACATTTTCCATTGGTGTGTGCTTATTAAAATTTAGTGTTTATCCAAGTAGACCGGGTACGTTGTTTTAAAAACGGTAATAGTGCAAAGCTTATAACAAAAAATAACAGTGCTCTGCCCTACTTTTTCCTATTTCAAGATTTTTAACTTTTTACCTGTTCCATCTGGCATATGGCGTATATTTTAAATAACCTCCTTTAATTCTACTTTATGATTTGTATTTTAGCTGACTTCCTATTGTGGAAGTGCAATCTGCACAGCCCACATTCCCAACATATGCTCACAGGTATTTTAATCTTCCTTCCGTATTTTCATGCTCAGTAGCTAATTTAACCATTCCTAATAGCTGAGTACAAATATACTGGGCACTGTTGTTTTTAATCCTTGCAGTTTTTAGAAATAGTGCATAAAGTAGTAAGAGCAACATACTATAAAATTATGTAATTATGAAATAATTATAAAGCCATTATATTTTAATTAACAGTTTTAATAAGGATTTTTCCTACCTCATTCATACTCATTGATTGCTACAGTTCAGTTTCCTGGTGAAAGGCATTTCTGAATTGAGAACACTCGAATTGAGAACATTTTAGAGAAATAACAGATAGTTTTATAAATATGGCTAATGTTTATAGTGTAAGTGAATATTAATTTATATAAATATTGCTAAATTTCAGAAAAGCTTATTTCTTGACCTTCCTTTTTACTATCCATATATTTAAATATGCAGTAGACCCATCAATGACTTCCATTACTTCTCAAATTGGGTTCTTCAATACTTACCAGTTTTACTTGCATTGTTTTAAAAAGGTAGACAAGTAGTTCCGTGATTACATTACCAAGGTCAAGTAAAGTCAGCCTTCTGTACTTGTGGGTTCTGCATCCATGGATTCAAAAACATTTAGAGGGGAAAAACCCCGAAACAGTAAAACAATAAAAAATAATACAAATTCAAAATACAGTATAACAACCATTTACACAGCATTTACATTGTATTAGGTATTATCTAGAGATGAGTTAAAGTACATGGGAGGATATGTGTAGGTGGTATGCAATTACTAAGCCATTTTTCATAAGGGACTTGATAGTTCCTGGAACCAATCCCCCACAAATACCGAGGGACAAGTGTACTTTTCAATATTTTGTTTGTTTCCATCAGATTTTTTCTGCAAACCATAATTTTTCTTCATAAGATGTCTTCATATTAAGTTTGTAATAAAAATTTTTATTGAAATACAGACAATTTCTAGCATTTTCAAAAGTAGGGTAATAGAGTGGCCCTCCTGCCACCATTACTCAGCACAATTACCAAGTTACATCTAGTCTTGTTTCCTCTGTATTTCTACTCCTAAAATCCCAACCCTAGCATTCCAAATATCATGGCATTTCGTCTGCGAATATTTCATTATGTATCTTCTAAAGGGAGGGATTCTTTTGTGTTTTTAAAAATGTAGCCATAGGCCGGGCACGGTGGCTCACGGCTGTAATCCTAGCACTCTGGGAGGCCGAGGCGGGCGGATCGTTTGAGCTCAGGAGTTCGAGACCAGCCTGAGCAAGAGCGAGACCCCGTCTCTACCAAAAAAATAGAAAGAAATTAATTGGACAGCTAAAAATATATATAGAAAAAATTAGCCAGGCATGGTGGCGCCTGCCTGTAGTCCCAGCTACTTGGAAGGCTGAGGCAGGAGGATTGCTTGAGCCCAGGAGTTTGAGGTTGCTGTGAGCTAGGCTGACACCACGGCACTCTAGCCCGGGCAACAGAGTGAGACTCTGTCTCAAAAAAAAAAAAAAAATGTAGCCATAATGTTACTAACGTACTTAAACATTTCTCCCAGTTGTTTTAGTATTTTTGTTCTTTGGGGGTTTTTTTAGGTTGTTGGTTTTAGGTCCAAATAAGATGCACACTTTGTGATTGCTTTGCTTCATCTCTTTCAATTTATAGCTTCCTATTCCTCTCTATCTTTTCCTCCTCTTTTATTATAGCTTTTATTTTTATTTATTTATTTATTTTAGAGACAAGGTCTCACTCTGTCGCCCCAGCCGGAGTGCAGTGGCATGACCCTAGCTCACTGCAACCTCCAGTTCCTGGGCTCAAGCGATCCTCCTGCCTCAGCCTCCTGAGTAGCTGAGATATTGTATCTTTTATTGGAGACACCAGGTTGTTTGTCCTGTTGAGTCTCCCAAAGTCTGGATTTGCTAATTGAATCCTTTTCATGTTATTTACCATGTTCTTCTGTTCTTCATATTTCCTGTAAATTGGTGTTTTTTGATTCATTTAAAATTATTTAGAGTGGGTGAATGGATGAGAAAACTTTAAGTTTGAAAATACTCTAAATCTGTACCGGGTCGAACGTGTTTCTCTCTCCTGAGCTTGATGGACTACGGCGACGGCAGTACTGCTGCAATGACTGGGCTCTAGTCCTTTTCTTAATAAATGATACTAACGCAATGATTAGAATTTGTTGAAATGAGAGCATTTTGTTTTTAAAGTTGTGATTCATTTGGGGAGAATGGTTTTTTTTTTAAAGCTTTTGTCTGATTTAAACAAAATCGGTGAAAGTTTATTTTTGTGGTCTCATAAGTATTATAATGTTTTGAAGGTATAAGTTGCTTATTTGACATAAGATACATCGATTTAAAAACATTCTTCTGGAAAAAAAATAGTGAGAAGGTCTAGAAGAATTTGTCACATTCATTTTACTTTGATGGCAAATACCTGAGGAACAAACAGGACGGTTCCTGGGTTCCAAAAAGACCCTAGGTTCTAAAAATAGAAAGAGCAAAGATAAAAGTTAACCTCTTTTAAGTCTGGTTTTGTACTTTTATGAGCACAAACTAATAATTTCTGGGATAGAATGTACTTTGAGGATTACTTATACTCCTAACTATTGACATGAAATCATATTTCGTTAATTGTCAGAAAAATAAAACAGTGTGTTCTCTTCCTCACCATGCAATTAAGGCATATTGAAAATTGCTTAAGTGTCCTGGAATTTCTCCAGTTTTACTAAATATTATGTTCTTTGATCTTTGAATTTTGGAATGGTTTTTATCTGCATAAATTACTTAGGTATGTAATTGAGGTTACAGATTGGATTGCCTTTCCAAATTTAAAATAGTTTGGAAATGAGATATTTTTTTTCCTTCAAATTCGATAGTGCTCCTATCTCTTTTACATTAGTGAGAATTTGAAAACACATGTATTTCTGTATGTATTTGTGGTACTGCATGCTTAGATGCAATAAAATATTTCTTCCTTCCAAAGAGAAACATGATAAAAATTTATATAAGGTTGAGAGAGTAGTGTTTTATGTAAGGAAAATAGTATGCATTAGAATAAAAATTGCTTTACCTCTGGGTTTCTTCTGTGCTTTGTTATTGATAGTTGGTAGCTGTTTAATTCTATCTCCTTAGCAGTCATTAGATTTAGGAATAATCCTAAATATCACAGAATATTGGAACTAGCAAGGACTTAGCACTGGGAGGGTGACACCGTCCTTGGCCCTGCAGCCTCTTTCTCTGATCATGTTCCTGCCGTCTGAGGGTTGGGCCCTGGGCAGAACATATCATGAGAACAGTCACCTCCTCTTTACCCCCAGGCACAGGGAAGGAATCTCTCTTTGAAAAAATGTTATTTTCATGTGCCCTTGTCTTTTGGGATCCAGGAAGGGGTGACATCAGGAGTTAGCCCATTGTTTTTGTTTTCTTCGAGAGACAAAGTTTCACTGTATTACCTGGGCTACAGTGCAGTGGTGTCATCACAGCTCACTGCAACCTCAAACTCCTGGGCTCAAGGGATCCTCCTGCCTCAGCCTCTTCAAGTAGCTGGGACTACAGGTGCATGCTACCATGCCCTGCTAATTTTCCTATTTTTTGTAGAGATCCCAAAGTATGGTAGTAATCCTAGCACTGTGCCCATTGTTAAGTAGAAGAAAGCCTAAATAAATGAGGTTGCAGCTTCAGCCATTTTTTTTTAAGTGAAGGGGGCGGGGGTCACTCTGTCACTCAGGCTAGAGTGCAGTGATGCAATCATAGCTCACTGAAGCCTTGAACTCGCAGGCTCAAGCAATCCTCCCACCTCAGCCTCCACAATAGCTGGGACTACAGGCATGAAGACACCGATTCCATTTTAGTGTGGTGTCCTGGTGAGTCAGGGCAAAAATTGGCACAAGCAGATCTATGGAAAAGAGAAGCATTAAGTTAGTGAATTAGAACAAATGTGCTGAGGCCTTTTACTGACTGCCTGTAAGTACACTGTAAACTTTTATTTAGAGATGAATCTCTTTTACATTTGTAAATTGAAAGTAATAGTCATTTTGTGTCTCCCTAAAATAATGTTGAAAAGTTTCCAACATGTTGTCAGTCTTTTAGAGTAGTGTCAGAGTTAAAAGATTTGTCACTATTTGGTTAACTTTGGGAAGCACACCGGCTGGTGGTGGTGGGAGGATTCCAGAGGTGAGTGGGACCTAGGCAGTTCTGAGCTTCGGCCCAGAGGGGCTCGTGGTCTGGGGAAGGAGAGAAACACAAATACCACTGTCTTGGCTGCAAGGTAGATGGTGGCTAGGGCGTAATTATTAGAACCAACCACTTGCTGTCTGTGGTGGCTTATGGAGGGAAGGACTGACTCAAACTCACTGGAGGATTCTTGGGGAAGGCTTCTTGGAGGAGCCTTCTTGGAGGATTTGAGCTGGACCGTGAAGGAATTGGTACGGAGATGTTGGGGTGGAATATTCCTGGCCAAGGAAAGCTCTTGCTTGTGTTTTGGCCCAGGGGTAGAATGTGTTTGGGGAATGGCAGCCAGTTTATTCAGTAAATTACTTAACTCTTCTAAGCTTTAGTTGCCCCCGTTGCAAAAGGGATTAATGATAATACCTATCTCATCAGGTGTTGTGAGGATTAAAATAAGAGTTTTAGGAGCAGAAACCAATTTGCAAAAGGCTGAAGGCCGATAAGGGGTATCAAGCAGAGAAGTTAGGTGCTGAAGGCAAAAGAGGATGATTGCTTGAGAGGGAGACCATTTCTAAGGGGGATTCTTGAGCTTGGCTTTTAGGCAGAAGGCAGGAGGCCGCTGTGGAGGGAGAGAGTGGAGGTTTCCAAGACTAGGGATTATGGGTGACACCAGGTCTCCCAGGAGGGGCTAGCCTTGGGAAGAATTAGACTTTCTTCTCTCAGCCTGGAGAAAAGGAAGAAGTAAAAGGAAAATTTGACCAGAGGGTGATGAGATGGCATCACTTGTATCTATGCCAGATAGTTACTGTGTGAGCAAAAGGTTTTAAGTTTGAAACAAATTAATAATATTTAAAATAGCTACTGTGGGAAATGGGATTGGATATGAATTAAGGATGGAAAAGAGAACTAGATGACTCAGCCCAATAAAGCTGGGGTTTCGTAGTAAAGCACGAGTACTGTCGGCCCTGGAGAGTTCGCAGGTGAGGGAGAGCGGGAGAATCGGGTCCTGCCTGATAAATTGTCAGAGTGTCAGCGTAATGCTCTGGGTTTAGGGAGGGGGAAGCCAAGTGTCCTGTATTTCTTCAAAGAATCCAAACCATTATTGCTTAAAATGAAGAGACTTTGATGTTTTTCTTAAGTAAGCATCTTGAAGTGTTCCCGTTTGACTCTGCCTGAATCGTGGAGCCCAGCATGTGTGCATGAGTTTTGTTTAGCTTTTGGCTGTGATTGATAAAACCAGGATCTCTTTCTTTTCTACCCAAGGGCTTGGTGAAATCACGTAACCTCTTTGATTTCCATAAAGTGAGGATCTTCACATCTACTACCTTTATCCTTATATGATAAACATGTTTGTTTTTTTTTTTCATGAATTATTTCTTTGGTTTCTGACCGTTTCAAATTACCGTCTAGGCCTGATGGGATCTTAGCAGTCTTTATGAGTAATTTGCACTTATATGTGAAATGGACTTTAGCAAAACTTTCTGAAGTACGCTTCTTTCATAACATACATAAAAACCTAGAAGAAAGAGAGAAGTACAAGAATCAACGATTCGCCAAACTTTTCACCGTTGTTACTCATCGTATTTCTCTTTGGTTACATTTCTGCTTTTGAACACTAGATGGGACTAAGAGATGACTTGTTTTGTAGCAGAAATTTCACGGCCTTCCAACTTTTGAATGAAGTGTTGTTTGCTTAGTAAGAGTATAAGTAAAATATTCTTGTTACAGGTGCTTTAGAAAGAAAAAAAGGAAAAGTATAAGTAAAATAGAAAAAAATAGGGATATTTTTATCTTCTCTACTGAGAAGCTAAAATGGCTTCCTTGTTTATTTTAAATGATAACTTTGATCATTATTTCGATATTATAAAACCTTATGTAAGATTCGTGTAGTACAGGGATGAGTGGCCATAATATGCCACAGTAGTTTCCTAATAGCAGTTTATAGAGAAATCAGATAAAATCAAGGGTAATGCTTAATGTTCTTACTTTAAAATAACCACCATGAGTCTGACAGATAATTATAAAAACTACTTTATAGTTAGATTGGGAAGGAAAAAATTTTTTTAAATGTCATATATTTGTTATTTTTCCATTTTTAATGAAGCTATATATGAATTCACACCATTCCCTAAAGTAAAGGCAGCACATCATTAGTAATAATCCACAACCAAAATGATCCCTTAGGAAAAGATTGGGATAGCTGGAAATAGAGCTCCATAGCCTTGTTTAAGTAATTTATAACAGAAGGCATCTTAACAAACAAATCATGTATTAAAATATCCTTTATGAAAATACCTATTGTAGGAAATTTAGTGATTGCCATATAAACTTGGCTTTGACTTAGCAGTACTTGTTTTCTTTTCATATTCCTAAAATAATGACATGGACACACCTAACCCTGATATATAGGTTAGGAAAAGTATTAGTAGTTTGGAAGTAGGGAGGCTCTGAGATAAGTGAATAAAGGAAGAAGCCTTTAATTAAGTTAAAAGGTATTTTCTGCTGAAGTAAGTTCTGAGAAAAGTCAACATTCAGGAGTGGTTACACGGACTCACCATGTGGTACTATCTAAGGCTGTGCTCTCAGAAAGGTTGGTTCGGAATATTGTGACTGTGTGTTAATCTCATTCACTCAGAACATTTCTTAGCAAGTTCTTTGTTTTTCACTGCTCAGAAGACTTCTTTATTCCCCAGAAACTCCAGCCACCTTTCCTGGCTTTCTACCTTCTTGTTCCCCATCTAGAGGGCTGCACTGAGGTTTTCTGATCTCAGGGTAGTCTCAGCAGAACCACTTAATAGAGCAAGACTGGACTTCTTGGCACCCTTTAGTCCAACATTTCCCAAACTATGTTCTACAGAACACTTGTGCTCCATGCGATGTTGGTAGACTGCAGTGTGTTGTGTGTTGAGATGAGGAATGTGTAGAACAAGTGAGGTTAGGAGCAAGGAATCAGATGTACCAGATACACATGCTGATAAAGAAGTTTTGGAAAAATACGTGGTTGACTGTGGTAAAGATGACAGAGAGGAGAAGAGAGAAGTGGGAAAAAGACATACTTTGTCCTAATACATGGTCTCTGCCATTCTAAATAATGGACAGTGAAATAGCCTGTTGGCTTTTGAGGTTGATTAAATTTCCTGCCTTTGCATTTTGCCTTTAGAGATGCTGAAATAATTCTAGCTTGCCTGCGTATACACAGTCTATTTTTCCAGATAATTTTTTTAAGAATAGAAATTCCAAATTTTAATGACATTATCTTTTCACTTTTGCTGTATTTGAAGCTACAGAATGTAACAAAATTTGTGGGGGCAAGAAAACTGCATAATGTGAAATCCACAGGCTATTTATCACATAAAAGTATACTTGGTATTAATATATTGGCAGAGTGAAAGATCTTTTGTTTAGTGATTTTTTTCAAATTAAATAAATTATAATGAATAGAACTCTGTATAAATGTTTCCGATTTCTAACTTTTTTAGTTTACTAGCATTCATGAGTTTATCCTGATAATTGCAGTTTTCTAATTCGTATAACTTACAGGTGCGAAGCATCTAGTCCACACATTCATCCGGTTGGTTGGTGTAAAGAACATAGAAGAACCCTTATTACTCCACCAGGTTTGTGTTTATTATGTGTCTAATATTATGCATAGATTTCAGACGTAGGCAGACTTTTCCTGTAAAGGGCCAGGTAGGCTTGGCAGGCCACAGAGTCTCTGTCACAACTACTCAACTCAGTTGTAGTGCAAAAGCATAGACAACATGTAAACACATGAGCATGGTTGTGTTACAGTAACACTTTTATTTACACAAACAGGTGGGCTGGCCTGCAAGGCTTAGTTTGCTGACCCCCGATGTACCTTCAAGTATATTAAGCGTTGGCTTAGTCCATAACAGAATCTCAAATTATGTCCTCTTTGGGGGAAAAAAAAAGTTCTGTTTTAAAAGATTTTTCATCTCTCAACTTGAAATTCATTTCTAGACTTTATGTTAGTATACATTTAAATATATCGTCTAGCCATTGAAGTGAATCCTTTACGGCTTGGCTAAGTCTGGAAGAATGGATACGGGTGGGGCAGAGTTTGTGGATGGAGCATGGACTTCTCACGTGGGTGTCTGTCCTGGCAGAAGCACAGGGTTCACATTTGAGTGAGAACTTGAGGGTTTAGATTTTTTACTTAGTTTAGAGCTTACGCATTTGCTTTCCCTTTTTCTGTTTTGATTCCCGGTTCCAAATTAGATCTGGCACCTTCGTGCTATTGGTACCTCTCTGTTCTCTGAGCTTTTTGGGTGCTTCGGCTGTGTGCTTCTGGCCATAGAGCCTTCTCAGCTTATTCGCTTTTTCTTTAACAGGGAACAGCGTAACAGCTGATAAATAGTGTCCTTGTTTTATGTCATTTTGAGTTCATTTTCACATGCTAAAGAAGAGATTTGGTGGCTTCATTGTAAGCAAGGCAGTGCATTTCTGAGCACATCTCACTTAAGGTGCCATGGCCACTACTGCTCTGAAAAGCGGGGTCGTCAGCTGTCATAAAGCATCACTGCCCAGTAGGTGGTTGCTCATCAGACACCAAACAGGAGCAGTGAAGACCTCTTTATTACAGAGAAAGATGAGTCCTTGGTTTGCTAGGATGTTTTGTAGATACAGCCTGCAGCATGTAAGCAGCAAAGACTCAGCTGGAACTTGAGATACTTGTCTCATTCCTTCTAACAGCTGGTTTCATTTGTAGGCTTGTCCTCAAGTCCTTGATGCAGTGTCTCACTTAGGGTGTCCGATCATTTACTCACTGGGGACCAGCCACTCCTGTGACAGCGAGCCAAGTCCCATCCACTTCCTGAATTTGCTCATATGTTAAAGCCTCTGTCCTGACTAACTTGTAGGACTGTTTTGAAAATGAAAGCGCATTGACATAAATCTTAAAGTGTCAGAGCAAGGTATTGATGGTTTCATGGCCCACATGTGGTGCTGTCTGGAAGATTTCTCGTGTTCAGCCCTCCTATGCTGTGGCTTATAAAATATTAGAGGCTGGCGATTGCATAGTTGCTTCTTTGCCACTATCACCGTCTAACCTGCTGTGAGGATCCTTTTATATTATTTCCCAATTTGATAGCAGTCCTTTTTTCCCCACCACCATATTTGGTCATAATCAGAGATCTGGTAAATAAACAATGAACCATTGACCAGCAGGTTCCTGGTTATGTACCCTGGGAAAGGGTGGGGAAGGCATTATTGCTGACTTCTTATGTGAGGTCGAGAACCAAGTCATCTGTCTCCTTTTATGGACTTTCATAATTCAGCAGAAGAGAAAAAAATGTAGCTTTTAACAAACTTTTAAAAAATACAGAAGTTTATGTGAAAAAGTACCAAATACATAACAGTGTGAATATACTTAATGCCACTGAATTGTACACTTAAAATGAATAAATTTTATGTTGTGTATTTTTACCACAATTTAAAAAAATATAGAAACAAATAAATACTGCCAAATAATGAGACTGATTTGCTGGGCAAGTGCTGATGTTACTCTTTGCTCCATGACAAGAAAGACACTCTCTCTCATCCCTTTTCTCTAAGGGCAGATTCCTGGCTCAGTCTCTGATCTCCTGTGTGCAAAGAAGGGGGGATCCTAATCACCCAGGTTCCCTCCATTATGCACCAGGTGCCACCAGCCCTGCAGGCTATTACCACAGTCCTGTTCTCTCGCATAGCATCTTTTTATTGTTCTTTTTCTGAAACTAAAATCTTTGTGCCTTTTACAATTATTTTTATTTTGAATTATTCAAATTATACATTAGTACATGCTAGATTTTAAGTTTGGGAGTGAAAATAGAGATAACCACAGTTATCTCTCTTAATAGTTTAATCGTTTGTCATATCCTTTCAGAAGAACCTTTTTGCCTATAAGTATTCACACCTCACACATGCATACACCTCAGTTTTATTTACTAGAATGTTCTGATTTAAATTATTTGAATTGTGCAAGATATGTTCCTTAAAAATATGTCATAAGGGCCGGGCGCGGTGGCTCACGCCTGTAATCCTAGCACTCTGGGAGGCCGAGGCAGGCGGATCGTCCTGAGCTCAGGAGTTCGAGACCAGCCTGAGCAAGAGCGAGACCCCGTCTCTACCAAAAATAGAAAGAAATTAATTGGACAGCTAAAAATATATAGAGAAAAAAAAAAAATTAGCCGGGCATGGTGGCGCATGCCTGTAGTCCCAGCTACTCGGGAGGCTGAGACAGTAGGATTACTCGAGCCCAGGAGTTTGAGGTTGCTGTGAGCTAGGCTGACGCCACGGCACTCGCCCCAGGCAAGAGACTGAGACTCTGTCTCAAAAAAAAAAAAAAAAAAAAAAAATATGTCATAAAATGTATATACAGAAATATATTTGCATATTTAACTTTTGAAACACTGTATTTTGAAGCAATTTCAGAATTACAGAAAAGTTGCAAAAGTAGTATGGAGCTCATCTATACCCTTGACCTAGAGACTCAGGTCAAGTTTGTCAGTTGTCCCAGTGATGTCATTTCTAACAATTCTCCTGCAAAGAAAAGTTTTCTCATCTTCCCATTTATTCATTTAATTAATTTATTTATATAATGTGGACCCATAGATTATTACTATTTTTATCAAATGAGTTATCTATTATTAATATTATTTATTTGTTATGTCCAGATTTTCTCAGATTTTAGCCAGTGGGAGCTCCTTTAGGTGTATTTCAATGTCCTTTTGACATGTTCTTATCATTTTTTGAGAAATTCTTACTTTCTGGCACAGCTAGGCTTATCTTGTACTGTCTTTGACCCAACCCTGTAGTTCAGCCAGTTCTTCAAGTATCCATGATTCTTTTTAGTAGAGGGTGATATTTAGAAACTAAGATTTGGGTGCTAGCTACACTTATTGCAACTTGGGTGTTGTTGCTTCCAGGCCTCTCCGTGGACATAATTAAGAAAAATATATATGTAAATATATATAAAAATTTGTGTTTGTCTATTTCCATATCTGTTTATATACATTAAAACCATGAATTTATACTATTAACTCCAATACAAACCCAACACCAGTGGCTTCATGCTAGTTTTCCTTTTTGCGTATTTATACTTCTCAGTCAGTGAGAAACCTGGTCACCATTGTCTCCAGTATATTTGCTTATTTTCTCAGTCCCTTTATGAAGCAAATTTCCCACCGTACTGGGCTACCATAATTCCTGCTTGTGCCTACCTAGTGGATTTGGGCTCTGGAGAAAACCAAATGGGGCGGGAACAAGGAAAGCATACTTATTTTTACACATTTTATTAATCACGTTCCATGCTTTGTATGTTTCTTTGTTTGACCTAACAGTATGAAGATATATCTGGGATATTTCACATATTAGTGTATATAAATCTACCACATTCTTTTTAATAAATACTTTCTATTTCATATGTAGTTTACATTTTTTGCACATTTCTATATTGAAGATCATTTAACTTATTTTTACATTTTCACGTTTACAAATAATTGTGCATTATCTTTGTGCACATATATGAGGTTTTCCCAGATTAGTAGAAATAAAATTACTGAAGGGTTTTTTTGTGTGTGAGTGTATGTCTGTCTTATAATACTATCCTTACCTGAGATTATAAATTATATATACATATGTATAAAATGTTCATTTAAACAGTAGTAGAGAAGTAATGATCAAGATGAAAACAATTTCCCTATTACAAATAGTATAAAATGTCTGACTATTGTAAAGTTATGTGTATATGAACATAATTTCCTAGATTACAATGATAATGATATCTCATAATTTTTTTGGACAGTTTATTGTTATCATTTTTGTTAAACCTCAGGATTTACATTCTTCTTCCTTTCTTAGGTTATCCAAATGTGAAACATTTTTCTTGGGATAAATACTTAGAAGAAACCAATTCTTTACCTGCTCCTGCAAGAGCTTTCAAAGTGGTAAGATAATACATTTCCACGCTGTTTGATTAATTTGTACTGATGATATTATTTATTCATTGAAAATTAAGAACAGAGAGGGATGGTACTGTTGAATCAGAATAGGAATGAAAAGAAAACAGAAGGCCAGATAAGATGTTTTTGGATTTTTACAATTTTGGAAATCAAAATTGTTACTGGGATTGTTAGCATCCAAAAATACTTTCATTTTGGACTTCAAAGTCTCCTTGGAAAATAATTCTACTCAACATTGTATGGGGTGAGTTGTTGAAATCTTACAGAAAACTTGCTTTTCTAGCTAGATACTCTGAAAGACAGGAAAACATGACAGCAAAATGTTTTCTGATGAAAATTATATTTGATAATTCCTTTGGATTTATTTATGGCAAGCCGAGATGCTATTTTTTATTTTATTGCTACAGATCAGCATGTTTAATTACCAAACTACAAGATCATCTGCTTTTATTACAGTATCTTTCTAACCCAGGGTCATTATTTCTTATGTGTAACATATTAAGATTCAAAGTAAACCTCATTTCTGTGCAAGGGAAGAGTAAGAAGTGAAATATATTTTTTCTTTTTTCATATCAAATATCTTGCTTTGTAATTTATATTTTCCCATATATTTAAAGGAAAAGAAGATACATCAGTTACTTAATTTTTAAAAATGTGGCATGATTAGTCTATGAGAAATAATACTTTACATGATCCTTTTATGTAGAAATTGCTAAAATTATTATAGAATTAATTAGTAGGTATGGTACCAAATGCAGAAGAAAAGAACGTCAAAAATTTTTAAGAGCAAAACCGTATTCCATGAAGAGAAGAAACTATGTCAAAGAGTGTGCACGATTCCATCCGATAGCAAATTTAGGATTTAAAAAAGAATACTGTTTAGAGTTATGCCATATTTATGAATTTTTATCTGCCCTCTTTAACTTTAACTTAACTAATACAAAGCAGAGTCTACAACCATACCACCTGATCTCATCTAACACAAAGCAGAGCTGCGTTACACTTTGCTTTAAACGGGTAAAATGACATCAGGACCAGTCTACACATCTAGTGTCACTTCAGAGAGAAAAACCTGACATCTCTCTAGTTAAGAAAGGATAGATTGTTCTGTATCTTTTACATAATTTTCACAATGAATTTTCATAGCAACACTTTTATTATACCCATTTTACAGAAGAGGGGCCTGAAGCTCAGAAAATTTAATTAATTTGCCTAACACCATACCAAACAATCATTCTGCCTTCCATTGCCAGTAACTTTTTCAGAGATTCACTGGTTTCTGCTGAGTACCGAGGTTATAGGTAGCTGTAGCTCCCCCTTTCTCATTCCTGTTCCTGTACAAATAGTTCTACCTTGTATGTTTTGATTGCTAATGTTCTTTTTAAAAGATATCTTCTGCTTTTTGCCCTCATTACCGCTTATAATCTTGGTGTCTCATCTCAGCTACTTTAATGTTCTTCTTTTCTCTTTTTAAAAATAAATTTCATGCTTGTTGATTTTTGCCACCTCCAACTAATGAGAAAAATGTCTTGTGTCCCTTATGGCTAATCAAATAACTACAAAATTTTAATTTTCATCTTAAGATCGTTGCTTTAACCTTTCTTATTTGCTTCTAATCTAGGTACTCAGGCTTATTCCCCGTGCTTGTGCATGTGTGTGGGGATGGTGTTTTTTAATAGGGAGGGTGAGGTCTGGAGCCCCTCTGTTTAACTTGAGAGTTTGAAAGCCTGGTTCTCTAAATAGCTTCTCTATTTCTTATTATTTTTCTTTGTAACATCAAGTCTACATTCTCTTCCTTTAAATCTCACTATATACAATTTTACGTTTATGGCAGAAACCTCCACATGGATTCCAGAAAAAAATGAAGCTTGAGATCGTAGACAAAAGAAACCCTGTGTTTATCAGAGTAGCAACTGTTGCAGATACGGATGATCACCGAATAAAAGTAAGTGTTCTCTGTTGTGGTTTGACGTTGGCTTTTGTTTTAAGTGTTTTAGAAATTTGGAAATTTTAGTAGATATTTAACTTTTGAAGTCCTCTAATTAAATAGTACAATCATAGGAATACACAAAGTGTTTAGCTATGTGTCTTTGTAAGTCAGCATGCATCCAGGTTTTTCTTTTAATCTGCATAAGACATTTTCTCTTTAATTATGAGTGACTTTTAAATTTTTAAGTATGTATTTGGAGAAAGAAAGTAGATATACTACCTTAAGGTAATATTCTGTTCAGAAGAAAATATAATACTTCATGTCTAATAAAATACTCTTTTAAAAAAAATAAAAGTTAATGTTTTTTTGTGGGTATGTTAGGTACAGTGTTTTCAGAAGAATATCCTATCTTTTAATATAGGACAAGTAAAAATAATTTTGTAAATAAAATCACATTTTAATTAGAGTTATTAGATTAACAAAAGACAAATACCACTCATAAAGTAAGCAAATGTTTGGGAAGATGGGTCCAATTTGTTACGTCCAAGCGTGATAGAGTGAAATACAGTAACTTTTAGTAGTTCAGGTAAGGAGCCAGAGGGCCTCTGCTGTCTTTCTGGCTTCAGCATGAACTTCATTCTCAAACCAGGACAATACCTGTTCTACTTACTTTATAGGATTGTTTTGAATCTCTATTAGGAATAATAATAGTTATAGTAACAACAAGACATTAGATGAACATGACATTTTATAGGGTAACAGTCTTCTCACATTATTAGACATCTGTGGTCATTGCAATATGGGAGTGTATGGTATTATCACTTTTTAATGAGGTAGAGGCTTAGAAAGAGTAAATGAATTACTTTATTAATTACTGGCAATGGGCAGAACTAAATCTCAGTTTTAAACTATAAGAGTCTAAATTTATGGTCTTTTTTTTTAAAAATTACATCCTCAGCTATGTCTAATGAAATAATATATAAGAAGATAAATTATAAAATAACATGAAAAACTACACGAATGTGATATTTCTGTGGACTAGAAATTCTAACATTTAATTTGCCATTTTTAAAATCATATAATCATATAACATTCTAGAAAATGTCATAAACACTGCAGGATCTGTGTTAACCTTTTTTTCAAGCATATTTTCTCCTTAACTCTGCTTGGAGGCCAGCCGCGGTGGCTCACGCCTGTAATCCTAGCCCTCTGGGAGGCCGAGGCGGGTGGATTGCTTGAGCTCAGGAGTTCGAGACCAGTCTGAGCAAGAGCGAGACCCTCCCGTCTCTACTAAAAAAAATAGAAAGAAATTAGCTGGACCAGCTAATAATATATATATAGAAAAAATTAGGCAGGCATGGTGGTACATGCCTGTACTCCCAGCTACTCGGGAGGCTGAGGCAGGAGGATCTCTTGAGCCCAGGAGTTTGAGGTTGCTGTGAGCTAGGCTGATGCCACGGCACTCTAGCCAGGGCAACAGAGTGAGACTCTGTCTCAAAAAAAAACCTCTGCTTGGTAGTAAGTCATAAAGCAGAATATTTTAGGACTAGAAGTATTTTTAAAAGTAACCTAGCCTAGTAATCAAAAACATGTAGAATTAAGCACACTATTGTTTTTATAAATCAAATTGCTCAGAATTGAAAAAATATTACTTTTGGTATGGGTGCATGAAAAGTTTATCACCACATATGGCTAGTGGGAATGTAAAGTGTCTCAGCCTTTCTGAAGAGCATTTTGGTGATAGGTTGGTTATCTTTATATGTTGTTTATTCTTTCATTCAAGAATTTCAGTCCCAGGAATTTATGTTAAGAGAATAAACAAAAAGAATATGCAAAGATAAAAGCTCCAAGGAAAATATAGCAGTAATTTTTATAGTGTTTAACATGGGGAAAAATCACAGTAGCTGATAGGTAAAATAATTAATAGTGTAACTACATGATATTAAAATTAAATATTTTACAAGACTATTTAATACCAGCAAGTGAAAAATTAGGATTTAACATTATGTACAATTATCTTATGTTTTTTAAAAGAATATATGCAGAAGCAATTCTGGAAAGAAACATAGCAAAGTAATGACAGTGCTTCTCTCAGGGTGCTGGGACTATAAATGATTACATTTTTAATTGTTTGGTTTTAGGAATGTATATTACTTTTGTAATAAAGAAATGTAGATTAATGCTCTGATTACACATGTGAGAAGATTTTGGCCCAGAGAGGTCAAATACAGTAACATGGGTGATTCCATTAGTTAATGGGAAGAGTAGACTAGAATCCAGCTCTTAACTTCCAGCTGAATTGTCTTCCTAATACAACATCCTGCTCAATCCTTAACATCCCAGAAAGAACTGGGTATGAGGTGCACCATTTTGGTGACTGTCTTTTCATAATTACTATTAACAGAATGAATTTTAGAGCTGAAGGTAAACCACTGACCAAACATCTGTGTGTCAACGAAGTCCTCAAAAGTTTTCTAAACAAGTAACAGTGACTGTTTCAGAATTCATCAGAGGCTTCCGAGAATATAAAAAGCTTGCAACAGTAGGAGTTTTTCTAATAAATGGGAGATTATACAGCAGGAATGCTCATTTTTCTTTTTTAAGAAGGAAGAAGAGGAAGAGGAAAATAAAGATTAAGTTACTAGTGCAGCTTAGTATTTTACGTTTTTCAGGCGTAAAATCAACTCTTAAATAAAGTAAACTTTTAACATTGTAATATATTTTACACCTTGAGCTATTACAGTAAAAAATTTTAAAACTTTTGTCTGTTTTATCAGATACTGTTGGAAGAAAAATGGCCAGAATGTTTTTGCTCTCTTTATGTTTTTGGTGACAGTTTGAGAACTGTCAGCTTTTAGCTGTTTCTAAGGACATTTTATCTCTAAAATATTATCTGTATTCTGCCATTTCTCATCAATTTTAACTGGGCTTTGTTTGCTTCATGTTATGGTTGTTCAGGATTTAGATCTTGCCATCTGCACTTCCCCTTGCCCTTCCAGTAGTTACCTCACATTGGGTGGTTATTATGAGTAAGTAAATCTTGCTCAGTGCTGAGCCACGTGGTCTTTTCCTTATAACTTTTTGTTTTTCCAGCCATCAATATTTTGCTCATAGTTTGGTTTTTTAGTTTATCATCTTACTATATTTTTACAAATATTCCAATAGATCTGATGTATCTTTGAGTCAAAAGCTCAAGTATAGAGATTGGGGCGGCATGTGGGAGCGAGTGAACCCAGCGGCTGAGGAGTTTCACTCACGTCTCTTGCAGTGAGTCGCAGTCTCTACTCTTGGCTGGTCCCAGGACGGCGCTTCTTTCCCTGGGTATCTGTATTCCCACCACAAGCCTTTTGCCATACTTGGGGATTAGTGCTTTGCCAACTTTCCTGAGGTCCGCGAGTTGGGGAGAGGCCGGTTCTCTGTCCCTGTGTGGAATTGGACTTCTGTAGTCTCACTGTAAGTGGGAGGTGACAAGTGTTCCAAGAGGCACTTAATTCATTCTGCTGGTGCACACACTTGTCTTAAGTAGAGGCACCTCTCAGGATATGGAAAACTGGATGTTGGCATCCTTTACCTGTTTAAAGCCTTGCTGGCTCCCAAAAGTGAGACATCATTATAGTCTAGTCAAGATAGTGACCATATGAGCTACACTTGTAATTATGTTGGAATGGTGTGTTGGGTATAAAAACTGCCTTTATTTAAAAAAACAAAAAAAAAGCTCAAGTATATTTTTCAACATTCTGTCTGTGTCTTCTTTTTTCTTGAACTCTTTTTCTCACACTCCGTAGCCATCTATTCCAGTCTGGGTGGATATACTCTAAGCCTGTACAGGGCTTTCGTCCTGAGACTTCTCTTTGCTGACAGACTGGGTTATATTTTGCTTTCCTGGATCACATACTTTGTTTTTTTCTTAGTGTATTCTCTTATCTTGCTGAAACACATCTTTTCATGTCTTCTGTGGGGTTTTAAATCCAGGATTAATTGATTTCTAAGCTTGAGAAAGTAGATTCATTGCAAAAGACATTATTTTGAGCCCATATTTATGTACTTTTAATAACTGCATATTATTCTGTCCTATGAATATGCCATAATTTATTTACCTTGTCTTTTGATATTGGGCACTCTGGTTACTTCTAGTTGTTTTCTACTACAAACAATGAGTTACTAAGATTATGAAGTCAAAGATAAGGTATTTTAAATGTTGAATGTTTGCCAAATAACTTACCAGAAATATCTCACCAAGTAACACTCCTGTCAATAGTCCATGAGAATGCCCATTTATTCTAATACTTACCAGTTGTAGCAATCACCAAAATGCAAGTATTTTTGGCAGACTGATAGGAGAATTGCATCTTTTGATTTTAATTTGCACTTTTTTAGTTATAAGTGAAATTGATTGTCCTTTCATATGTTTACTAGCCATTTATTTTCTCAATAATGAGCCATTTGCTTCTATTTGCCATCTTTCTACTGGGGTTTTCATCTTTTTGAATTAATGTATGATATTTTTATAAATTGAGGATGAGAGTTCCTTGCCACATATGTAGCCTATATGTTTTTCAGGTTTCTTGTGGGTCTTCCATCTTGCTGTATGATACTTGCCACACTGAAGTTTTAAATTTTTATTTACTCAGATTGATCTTTTATGGATTTTGAATTTGGTGTCTTAAGTTACAAAGGCTGTGCCACTCTATGATTACAAATAAGTTCACTCATGCATTCTTCTGGAATGTATATTGCTCGGTTTTTAATGTTTGAATTTTTTATCTATCTGGCATCTTTTGTCTTGTAAGGAGTGAGAGATTCATAGACTTTAAAAAAGAAATCTTACTGGCAAACTTGATTTAAAAGTTAAATATATAAAGCATTTTAGTATATCCTTTCATCCTACATAAAAAATAGGTTAACACCTAAAAGACATGTAGCGGATACCTAGTGGCCTTCACTCAAAGACCACCTGTCCTTTCACATGGTGGCCAATAAAGATGGTAGCACGGAATGCCTTGTAATAAAACATGTCTTTGAGAGATACTGTAATTATTTACGAGAAAGCCAGTGATACTTAAAAATGTATGTGATGGAGAGATAATTTTGTGTATTGAACTTATTTCTAGTAGGACACTGAGTTTTTTTTTTAATAGAAAACTATTTCAGCACAATTCTAGGAATTTGACGTTTACTTCATAGGTCCTCTTCTCCTCTCTTGCCTCTCCACTCTCACCTCCCATCTGTCTTCCCTCCTATTCTGAATTTTTTAATTACTGTAGTAATATTAATTGGGTGTTTGATATTGATTATACGAAGATGTTATAACACAGTCCTTGGACTCAAGTTGCTCACAACTAATTGGGCATTAAATCTCTTGTAGAAGTTAGAGAAGAGAATGAAAATGATTATGCCGTGGGCAGAACTTTTACTGTAGGAATTTTGGTGACTGTTAATTCATGCTGTTATTTCCTTGTGTTATCCAGGTTCACTTTGATGGCTGGAATAGTTGCTATGATTACTGGATAGATGCAGATTCTCCTGATATTCACCCTGTGGGCTGGTGTTCAAAAACCGGACATCCTCTCCAGCCTCCTTTGAGTAAGAGACACAAGGACAACTTACATAAATGTTTCCATTTTCTTATGTAACATGGTTAATATTTCATCCTTTCCTCCTTTCTTCTCCTCCCTTGTCCACTGTATGTTTCTTTTCTGTGTAATCCTTTTCCTTTTACTACATTTTTAGATTACTGTAGTGCCAATAATATAAAAGGAAAAAACGTAGTGCCTGAAAAAGCAAAGTGTGTATAGACTTTCTCCTACTTTTATTGAGAAGTAAACATCACCTTTTAAAATTAGTACTGAATTTTTGAAAGACAATTTTTGAGACTTTCAAAATTTATCACATCAATGTCAGTATTGTAGTAGTGATTTTATACTATAGCTTTGCAAAATTTACAAAATGTTACCATTGGGAGAAACTGGGCAAAGTGTAAAAGGGATCTCCCTCTGTATTATTACTTACAACTGCATGTGAATCTATAAGTATTTCAATAAAAATTTCAGCTAAATTCAGTGAAATGGATACATTGGAAACTTAGTGCACCATGATCTCAATTTTGAGGGAAAATACATACATCATAGGAAAAAAATGCAGGAAATACAATAAATTATCGTTAGGTTTTTTAAAAATTTAGTGTACTTTCCCTGTCTACTGGCTTCACTTCTGGATGCTACATGCAAACTTCATAAGAGCACAAAAATATATATACATGGTATTCATTGCAGCATGTTTAAAATAACACAACTTCCAAGTAAATATTGGTTAAATAAATTATGGTAGATACTATGTATAGATACTATTTAACAGTCTTAAAGAATGTTAATATTGCAAAGGAAACATTTATAAGACAAGAAATTAAAAATCAAAGAAGAATGTTTGAGAACAGTACAGATCTATGTTGTCTCTTTTATGTGGCAAAATAAAACAAAATTGATTGTATCTGAATGCTTAAAACGACATCCAGGAGGGTACACGTTAGCTTCGGTGGTCCAGGGTGAGGGAAGGTCTGAAATGCAGAAGGAAGCGCATTTAAACAGTATATAAAGGATCTGGAACTTTAGTCTGGACTCTGTTGTAGTATTTGAAGTGTTCATAGTGTGTGAGTATTCACATGTTAATTATGTTACTTACTTTATAAAACTTGTTTGCATTTTCTCATTAATTCACATTTAAGTATGTTCAATAATGTTAGATCAAAGTCTACCATTTCACTATTGGAGAAAAATAAACAAATAGTGTGAACAAAGTCATAGGGAAAAAACCTTTAAAAGTAGAGACTTTTAAGATATTATTTCATTTTTACAGGATCTACTTTTTATATATGTTGGTTCAAAAATTGAAGTTTTAGGGAGTTTTTTCTTCCTTATACTGATCTCAGACATTTGACTCTTACAGCTTTTTCTTAACATTTTGCCCCTTTTTCTTCTTTTGTTGCTTTCTTGTAGGCCCCTTGGAATTAATGGAAGCTACAGAACATGGTGGATGCTCGACCCCAGGATGTAAAGGGATTGGCCATTTTAAGAGAGCAAGGCATCTGGGCCCTCACAGGTAGGTGGTGGCTGCCACTCACATGAGGATTTCTTACATGGTCAAATACAGGGTACCTATCCCGTATGTATAAAGTAATGATTTCCGTGTATACTAAACTGATGTGAACTGATTTTAAATTCAGATCCATAAGAAATGTGGTTACCATGGTGACCATGTAAAAATGAAGGGAATATCTATAGTTAAATCTTCCTGGGAGAAAATGCATTCACAATTTAAAATAGATTTACTCTAGCTGTTTGGCTTTTCTTGGCAACCTGACTAGTTTTAGTTATTTTGAGTTGACCATTAATAATGAGAAGAGGGGAGGCCTCTTGAAAACATTTGGTAGAATTTTATATGATTAGGTGACTCAATAATTTGAATAACGAGATGAAAGTGTTGTGGATTAGCAGCAGAGATCACAAAAAGCACAATATAGTCAAACATGAGAATGCATTAGTCAGAAAAGCATTTTTTAATATTTTTCTCTTACTCCTAGGTATTAAAAAAGAAAACCAGTTTATTTGAAATTTAACGTATTTAGGTGATTTAGGAGTCTTTTGTAGACATTTAAAAATATTACTGAAATAATAAGAAATTCCTGTGATATAACTGGGATTTATAAGGAACAAAAGCATCACCTATTTAGGTGTATTTTAAAATAATAAATTGTCAGTATAATGTTCTAACTATGTATTAATTGGATTGCCTGGTAAGAGCAATGATTCCTTGTTTATCTTGTTTGTACAGCTTGCGAATCTAGGTTTTTAAAAAATTTGAAGATTGCTTTACCTGTTCCTCGAAGAGTTAATAGGAATTGCAGAATTGGTGCGATTATTTTCATCTGGATATAGTTTCCTTTTTCTTTCATCTCTGCAACCTCAAATCCTGCTTATCTCCCTTTTGTAACACTTCTCCCTAGTTTTTATAAGGTTCAGTATGTTCCAGAGTAAAAAGTCTGAGCGTAAACAGGATGATTCCATTTGCAAATATCCATTTAAAAATCCTTTTCATTGTTTGTATGACTGCAAACCAAAAGTTGGATGATTAATTTAAACTTAAAGTTAAAAATGCTATATCTTAGAAGTTATTAAATATTGCTTAGTGAAGGTAGCTGGATTATTTTTCAGACATTGTATAAGTCTAAATGCCAGAAATAATTCATGAGTATGCTAAATTTGTGTTACTGTCTTAGTTCGTTTTATCTTGCTATAGCAGAACACCACAGAGACTGTTGTGTTCTGTTAAATACATATTTATGTATTTATTTATGAACTTATGATTGAACGAATGAGATGAGGCTTTGGTTTATCACTCAGGCTGTAGTGCAGTAGCTCAATCATAGCTCACTGCAACCTCAAATTCCTCGGCTCAAATGATCCTCCTGGCTCAGCCTCCTTTGTAGCTGGACTACAGGCACACCCCACTATACCCAGCTAATTTTTATTTAATTTCATTTTTTAGAGACAGGGTCTTGCTGTGTTGCCCAGGCTGGTCTCAAAGTCTTGGCTTCAAGCGATCCTCTGCCTCAGCCTCCCGAGTCACTAGGATTACAGGCGTGAGCCACCATGCCCGGCTTGGGTAGTTTAGAAAGAAAAGAAATGTATTTCTCACATTTCTGGAGGCTGGAAAGTCCAAGATTAAGGGGCTACCATCTGGTGAGGGCTCTTCTTGCTGCACCATCCCACAGCAGAAGGGCAAGATAGTATGTGCAAGAGAGCAAGAAAGGGCCAAAGTCGCTTTTATAACAACCCACTCTGGCGATAATGAACCACTCTTGAGATAACATTAATCCATCCCTGAGAGGGGGACCTAATCACCTCTTCATGGTCTCACCTCAATAGTATCACAATGGCAGTAAATTTCAGCATGAAGTTTTGGAGGGGACATTTAAGTCATAGCAATAATATACTCAGAAATTCATTCGGTAAATATTTTTGAGCAGCAGGTTTTTCAGTAAGAATAAGATTTATTGAGCGTTTATTTACTCTGTATGAGATACTGCTGCAATTGCTTTACCTGTATTGGATACCCTTCAAAACAACCCTATCACATAAGAACTGGGTTTTCCCCCCTAGTTTTTGATGAGGCCTCTACGGCACTGGAGAGGCTGAGTAACTGGCTTCACTTAACAGCTGATGATGGGGAGCCCAGCGGGGCTCATGGATCTGTGCTCTGGACCACTGCCCTCTAACTGCCTGCAAGGCTGTGCTCCATGAGGTAGTCACGGACCAACCTTCAGAGAACTCATGGACTGATGGAACTATGAAAGCTGTACATGATTTAATTAAAATATGAGACACAAAATTAATAACTAATATTGGAACTTTGGTACACATTCTTTTCTACTGTACAATCCAAAAACATTCATTGCACTAAAGGCAGTTTGCTAAAATTGTAAAGGAAAATAACATAGAAATTCTTAAGACAAGTGAATATTGACAGAACATTGTTGGGGTACAATTGGAAGCTTAAAATTTTTTTTTTTTTTTTGGTCTTCTGGGAGGATGACACACCTTACAGCAGTCTGTGGTCTCTTTGGGACTGCTTCAGGTCTGGGCAGAGAAGTTCGCCTTTCACAGCAAGTTCTGCGGTGACGGTCGTTCCCCTCCCTGATGGCCTGGCTGTTCATCAGGACCACACCTTTCCCCAAGGGTGCAGGTGGACCTCCAAGGGTCCCTCAGCTGGGCTGTACCCATTTCACTGAGTGTCAGTGGTTATCTTTGGGGCATTTCTTCATGGATGCAGTGTTGTGCTTGTTAAGAAAAAGGTTCATGGAAGAGTTAATGGAGAAATATGGTAAAGAAACTCTTTTAGGATAATTGGAACGATAATAGAGAATTACTCATTTTCTTGGAAGGAGAGGCAGAAGTACACCTTATGGCTTAACAGACAAGCATTGACAAAGAAACCGTATTCCTTTTCTTGTCACATAGAGGGCATAATTAGCAGATTCTGTGCCTTGGGAAGAGTTGTTGGTTGATAAGGGCCTCTGGAAGGAGGGGAATAATTCACAGAACTTGTGGGAGGTCCCAGCTTCTGCCCAAGTGCTATGTTGTCTACTCCTCAGCCTTTGAACTGGGTTTTCTTAGAATCCCTGACTATGCGATCCTATTTACAACACTGAAACCTCTTTTTCTGGCAGGATATTAATCCTTAAGAGGCACAGCCTGTTTGCCATTTCATTAATAGACTTGTGGAATAGCTTGCCGCATCATGGATATTCTTGGAAAGGTTCATTTCACTGGCGTTTATTTTTGTTCTTACTAAGAATGCTGTGTTTAGGAAGACATAATGAGAAAATTCTCTTTGGATTAATTTACTGAGAAACTACATATGTCAAAACATGCATTCTTTGCTTAGATAACAAGGGAACTTTCTCTTTTAGCAAGAATAATCAATTTTATGAACCCATAAGCAAAAGACTTTGTTTTGACTTGCATTCGTTGTTACTTTCTCTGAAGATTGCAGTAGTTGGATTTGATCTAATAAGTGTTAGAAGCAGAATGTGTGTCTGAACAATGACATTTGAGAATGTGACTCTTGTTTTAATGTTGAAATATAATGATCAGTGAAAGAGTTGGATGTGGATATGGTATTCTCATCTCCAGGGATATTCAGTAGCCAGATTGCTGAATTCTATTTCTATAGCAAAGGAGGGTTAATATTGGTTGCGTCATGGTGTTTTCCTTTGTCAGTTTGACCTACTGAGTGGTCAAGGAATGGGAGGAGATTAAAGGAACACTAAAGTTTTTGTGTAAAAGTAGATATCCTGCATATCTAGTGCCTTCAGAAGTAAATTTTTTCTATGTAAGGTTTTTATCTTGGAAAAATAAAGCAAGAAAAGACAAAACAGAGAGTATTTCCAACAACCTCTAAAGGATATTTATGAAATCCTTGGGATGTTTTAAACCATGGGAACTCTGGATGTGCACCTGCGAGCTGTAAACATTGTATTAATTCAATATCCATCCATCCATTGACCAAACACTTGCCGACTGTCTGTTCTGAGCCATGTCCTGGCTGCATGGTAGGCTGTACAGAGGAGAGGGCCCCTCCTTCTCAGGAGGCCAGTCTGGTGTGAACAGATTCTCATAGAAGCACAAATAGCATAGCACTCAGAGAGAGGCATCAGCCTTTTCCGAGGGAAGCATAACCTTCATTGTGAGTCATGTTACAGAGTTTCAATGCTGTTTGTTTTTGTTGATGTTCTTTTACACCATAGGGGTTAAATGTCCCCCTTCCTTTTTAAATAATAATACTAATCGGATTATTGGTAGGATTTATTGATGACTTCTTATGTTCTAGGCACTGTTCCAAGGACTTACATGTATGATCTCATTTAATTCTCACAGCAACTCTGTGAATTAGGCACTGTTCTAATTCCTGTTTCACAGATGAGGAGACCGAGATTTGAAATAGGGAAGTGAGCACCTAAGGTCAACATTGGCAGAACTGGGGTCAGTTTACTGTTAACTGCTAGCTGGGCACCCATGCACAGCACAGTGCCTGATAGAGCCTGCCTGGTTTTTTTGTTGTTGTTGTGTTGGGTTTTTTTGTTTTGTTTTGTTTTTTTACTGTGTTTTTTTTTCAGGACTGAGTGTGAGAATGATTGTGTGAGCACTTAGAAAACTGGAGCTGTTGCCTAATTCTTTAGATAAATATAAGTAAAAGGGATTTTAAGGTGGCAGCAGAGAGAGAAGTGAATAAGGTTCTCCTTCTCCCTACCCTAATGAGCTGGACCAGTCTTTCCTAGGAAAAACAGCCTCCTTAGAGGGGCCAGTGGGACAAGTATTTGTATATATAGCTGATATGGAATAATTTGCTGATAGAACAGGATGCACCCTAATAAAGTACTTCAGTAGAAAACAGTATAATCTGTGTGGATCTATCCTTCTCTCTCAGGGATTGCATATGGTAAAGAGTTGTATGTATATGTATGCGTGTACCCAAGACAGAATATACACACGTTATGTGATGAGCCACACCTTACTAAAGTTTTGTCACTTAGAAACTCAGTTCATGAGAAACTAGAATGTATAAACCTAATGAAAACTGGCTCTTCCCATAGATGTTGAATCAGCACCGGTGAGTTTTTAAAGTTCATGTGCAGTTTTAAAAGTTAATAACTTTATATGTATACATAACAAGAAATATTGAACAGAATACACAATATTTCTAGATGATACAATTCACATCTCTTGTGCTCTTTTAAGTGACAGACACAGGAGTGATTCCAACTCCTTGAAAACATGATTACCTGTTAATTTCGCTGTAATTCTTATCCTAAAGGGTAGTTAATGGGAGTGGATGAGATAGTGAAGTACTTGGCCATGTCTGTAGGTTGGCTTGCCTGTAAGGTCATCAGGGAAGAATTATTTTGCAAAGCTCTATGACCTTGAGCCAATGAAGTGCTTGAAGCAGTGCCTAGCACGTAGTAAGCATACAGTCCATGTTAGCTGTACACGGTATGGAGGACAGGCAGCAGCATCTTGCTAGGAGATGGTACTCTCTCAGAATGATTTCATTGTCATGGATTAGGAATAAGGAAGTTCTTCAATATTGCAAGCCACTATTTCCCCATATAGTGTAGCGGTTAAAAGACAGCCGGGGTTCCTAATCTAATTCCACCAGGAACTAACTGAGTGACACTGGGCAAGTTCCCTTGTGTAAGCCTCAGTTTCTACATCCGTAGCATAAGCATTGTAATAGGAACTCTTCTCAGGGTTGTGAGAATTAAATGAGATAATTTAAGGGAAGTATTTAGCCTGGGTAATGCACTCAACCCATGGTCATTTTTGTTGTTGTCATCTTCGTTTTGCACGTGACAAAAATCATCTCAGAAGCTGTGCATGCTCATTGTTGAGTGCAGGGCACAGCAGCAGAGCAGGTTTAGAACTAGGCTCCCATTTCCACCCGGAGCGCCACCCATCCCTTCGTGCATGTCCTGTCCCTTGAACACCTTTTGCATTCTTTGGCATCCTGTTTTTTCATCACCTCCCACTTCTGGAGCCAGCTGGCTTTCCTCTCTACCCCAGAGGAGGTGTGAGAATGGGAGATGTGTCAGCCCTTTTGGCTTTTCTCAGAATTCAAGAGAAGAGAGGGGTGCTGGCCTGAAGTCGACAGCTGATGGTCATGGCGTTCCCCTGGGAGACATCCTTTCTTACTCATTAGTAAACTGCTGCTGTAGGGCTATGATTGTTTTTCCCTACTTTAAGTTAAGAGTTTGAAATTTCTCTCTGGTCCTGGCAGTCAGTTTTCCCAAAAAAGGGGAGTCATTTAGACAGTAAGTCTCACTCTGGCCAACAGGCTTGACACTCTGAGCTATCCAGGTTTACATGTGGTGATCTAGAAAGACGTTCTTCCTTCATTTATTCAACAAATAGATGAAGGTGCTGCCCTGGCAGGGCTTAGATTATAAATTGTCTACACCGTGACTGTAACTATGGTGTCTAGTTGGGGACTTGTCCCGTCTAAGTGTCCTGCAAGTC
Source organism: Indri indri (assembly GCA_004363605.1). NCBI lineage: Eukaryota > Metazoa > Chordata > Mammalia > Primates > Indriidae > Indri > Indri indri. Next base: position 56,304 of record RJWJ010000432.1, on the reverse strand, counting down.
TACCCAGTGTTGGATGCGGATGAGATTAGCGACAGAACCTCTCACTTTTCTTCCTAGTCAACTAAATTCCAATTTAAATGGACATACAGTTACTCAGTACTTGTAAAGCCAGGTGTCTAACCATGAGAGGAACATAAAGATGATCGCAATGTTCTGGGAATAGTAGGATGCTGTTTGTCAAAAGAAACCAAAAAATGGTCTTTAGATTTTTTTTTTTCCTACTGTCACAAAACTCAAGTAGATAAATTTGCAATAAAAATATGCGATATAAGGAACAAAGAATAGAATGGAGTCAAAGATGAGGAAGAGCTGAGGCTGCGTTAATAAATGTCCCTTGTCAGACACAGAATCAGGAGCAGCAGGAGGAGCTAATTATAATTTTTATCTTTTTTGAGGGGGCAAGGTTTAACCTTTTTTGGGAGGAGGAACAGGATTCATTGACGATGATAAACTTGGTTTTAAACATGTTTACTGCGAGGTGACCCTAGGGCATCTGAGTAGAATGTCTAGTGGACATTTGTATTTTGCCTGAGATCAAGGTCAGTGTCAGCCAGGGCTCCACTTCCCTCGTGGGAGCTGCAGGAGAGCTGGGCCTTGAGTACTCACAGCGCCGGCAGGAGACCCAAATGCACCCAATCAGATGCTGCCATGGGGCTGTCCGTCTTGAGGAATGATGTGAAGGCAGGTCAGGCTTTGTTTGCAGCCTCCATGGAATTGAGGAGTACAGGTGAGAACAGTGGCACAAGGGCCGTGTCCCCAGCGGCCTCATCCTGTGTGGGCCGTGTCTGCAGGAGTGCACTCGTCCTACCCTGCTTCCTGCCAGGCCTGACGTGCTGGTCTTCTTCTGGAGCTATCAGATACCCTTTCATAAGATCTTCTGTGCTCCAGTTAGACAGAATTGGTTTTGGTCACCTGTATCCATGAGCTCTGATTAGTACAAGGATCCCATGAAGCATTTGGAGTGCTGTGTTCAAAAGAGACTTCACAGTTGGAGATGGAATTTCCCTCACTTTATTACTAAATGCATAAAATGAAGGAATACAGTATGCCCATCCCCAACACGTTGACTACAACCGTGTGCTCATTGCTCGTGACCCTGGGCAAGCAACGTCTCTGCCTGGACAGCTGGTAACATTCCACGGTTGCTGATGTTGCCCCCAAATCTACTTCTCCCTGGTCGTTCTCATCTCAGAAAACAACAACAACAGAAAAGCATCTCTGTTACTAGCCAGGTCTTCAAGCCAGAGACCTGATGGCCACTTTGGAGCCCTTCCTTTCTGCCATTCGCCATCTCCCCTCCGTCCACAGGTCCTCTTGGGGTCACAGAAGATACCACAGCTAACCACTTTACCTTTCGTTCATTCTATAACTTTTCTTTCTCCGATTCTGCCCTGTTGAAATCTTCTTTCCCTCCAACATGCTAAGTTTTTCCCGTGTCCCCCATTTCCTGGAACGCTCTCCCCCTCAGTGCTGCCCAGCTGTTGTCTTGCTGACCTTGAGGGCTGTGCTCAGATGTGCCTTCTCCAGGGAGGCCCTTCCTCTCCTCCCGTCATCGCATCCTCACACCCCTCCCATGTCATAATATTTTATTTTCTTCATGGCATTTATCACCATGTGAAGTTATCTAATTTATTTGTTTGTATAATTGTGGACTGCCCATCTCTCCCTGGAATATCAGCTTTATAAGACCAGAGATCTTGTCTTTTTATTTTCTACTGAGTTTCCAGTGCCTAGAAAGGTACTATGGATACTCAGTAAATGCTTGCTCAACAAATGAATGAAATAAAAACCGAAGTTACCTAACCTTTTTAAGCCTTACTTACTAATAGTTTGTCACATGAAATGCCTTCCTCATAGGGTGTTCTGAAGATTAACTAAAATATTACATGTAAAGCACTTAGCACAGTACTTGATATATCATAAGTGTTCCATAAATAGTACTATTGTTTTTGTTATCGTTGACATTATGTAAATTTACATCAACACGTGATCAGATGTTATTTACTTTCTTCTTTTGCATAAATACCAGTGTAGAGTAGCATGTAGTTAAAGAAAATAAAGGTTGCATTTTTTCTTATGAGATATCTGTGATAAATTTTATAGGCCATTATCAGAATCACTTGGGAGAATTTTCAAACTTTTCCCTCTTTTTCCCAGGAGGGTGTATCAGATTTCTCTTGGTGGAGGGTAGATATGCACTGTTTAAAAATTTTCCCTGAGTGATTATGAACATTCTCAGTATCACCTAAACTGAAGAAAGGAATGCATAAGACACTAACGTCATTTACTTTAGGTCCAAACCATTTCCAAATTTAGGAAGGCTTGCTAAAAACAGGAAGGCAAGATAGGCAGTTAGCTGGGGATGTTGCTGTGTATTGGGATCTGAGATACAGAGGTCGCCCCTTTCTTCTGCAGACTGGAATGCTGAGGCCCAGGCACAGGAGTGTGCTAACTAATGCTGGACTAACACTGAACGACCTCAGTTTCCTCTGCCGGGATAACAGGAATGATCACCAAATGAGACGTCGAGAGACCAGCCAGTAGTCACAGATGGAAGGCAGATGAGCTAGATGGGTCATGATCCAAATTGAGTTGGCTTCTGGTCCTTTTTCATGTTGGGGACAGGATTAGCTACAGATTGAGATATATATGTATATGTGTGTGTGTGTGTGTGTGTGTATAAATCCCCCCCCCCCCGCAGGACATCAGGGATAGATCTGGACCTAGAGACAGGAATGTTCTATGGGGGATCTTCCTCCTTTGGAGGGCAGTGGCTGTTGAATAAAGGGAATTAAATAGCTTATGACCACCCTGGGCCCAGAGGATCCCCTTAGGAACGGATCTACTCCACCGATCAGTCACTCTCTCTCTCCCACCTCTACCACCAACCCTCCAATAACGTCTTAAGCATTTCTTTCTTGGGGTTGATTGTTCCTAGACATATTCACAGAGAGAGTCCATCAGTGACCATTGTTCAGTTCCGAAGATTGCAGTGGATTGCTTCTTAAAATCTAGTACAAAGACATACTTTCTTTCAGAATATTACTTATGTTTGAAAGATAAAATATTTCTTACTATATGTTTAATTGTACATATATACATATATAAATATGTATAACATAATCAGGTGAATTTTGGAATTTTACATTCTGTAGCCTGTCATTTTGATTGGAAGAAGTTTAAGTATGGTCTAATGGAAATGTTCTTTTTTTTTTTTTTCCTTTTAATCTGTTAGTGCTGCCAACTGTCCCTATTCAGAAATCAATTTGAATAAAGACCGTATTTTTCCTGATCGCTTAAGTGGTGAGATGCCTCCAGCTAGTCCATCATTTCCAAGAAATAAAAGGGCAGACACAAATGAGAGCTCTTCATCACCAGAAATCAGGTAATTAAAACGATAATATTAGAACTGTTTAGAAGCACTCTGATTGAAAGAGGTTTCTATGTTAGATGTTTTGTGTTCTGTGGCAATGTTTTCTTATAGATTGTTAAAAATATACCTAATTTAATGTGAAATGATGGTACGGATCAGTACTTGGACTTTTTTTTTTTAATTAGGATTCATAAATGCATGTCCAAATCAGAGTTTTCTCTTGTTCTTTTTTTTTTTTCTTTTTTTTCTTTTTCCTGCCCCTGCACCCCCCACTTGTTGTTCTTTTATTTGAACCCGCTTGGTATTTGAGGTTTGAAAATTCCAGCCATTTTACTGCATGCCAGTTCATATTTCTGTATGAATTAATCAATACTTACATGGAGCCAACTGTTATTAGAAAGGTGGCAGACTCCTTGTGAAAACCAGATATTATTTCTTTTTAGTGCTCATTTATGCCACATACTTGCATGTACAATATTACATTTAATTGTTAATATGTTAATTGTATTACAACCTCAGTCATTTAGTTTTGATTTCACTTGTAGAGTTGAGTTGGAACGTTTAACCACAGTGGATTATTAAGTAAAGAACCAAGTTTGTTTTATGTATCTTTAAGTAAGTGGTCCATGCCCTTATATTAACAGAGGATAAAGAAAGCAGATTAAGAGAAAGATGCTTCTTGATGCTTAGGTTTTGAGATCTCTTTTATGAAGTATTTTGGAACCTAAGACAACATAATTCTTTATATTTTATAACTTCCATTATTCTGGATAAACCAGGTAGACATTTGAATTAATAAATATCATTCTAAATTCACAGAAACGTTATCAGAGTAATGGCATTTAAAGTCAAGTATCATTATCCTTATAATCATTATCCTTACTGAAAAGCAATTTTGCCCTTTGGATAGGGTGAGAGGGAACCACAACTTCTTGAGTTATTAACAACAGTGGTAATTTTTAAAATTCTTTTTTATTTGTTTATTTTTATTTTTTTATTTTTGAGACAGGGTCTTTCTCTGTTGCCCGGGCTGGAGTGCAGTGATGTCATCATAGCTCACTGCAACCTCAAACTCTTGGGCTCAAGTGATCCTCCTGCCTCAGCCTCCTGGGTAGTTGGAACTACAGGTGCATGTCACTACACCTGGCTAATTTTTCTGGGTTTTTTTGTAGAGACAAGGTCTTGCTCTTGCTAAGGCTGGTCTCAAACTCCTGGCCTCAAGTGATCCTCCCTCCTTGGCCTCCCAAAGTGCTGGGATTACAGATGTGAGCCACGGTGCCTGGCCAAATTTTTAAAATTCTTGAAACTGTGACAAATATAACATAAACCCATTTACCAAATCGCAGCGCCCCAAAATGAGAATTGCTTAAAGAAATTTAAATGCTGGGCATGGTGGCTCACGACTGTAATCCTAGCATTCTGGGAGGCCGAGGCGGGCGGATTGTTTGAGCTCAGGAGTTCGAGACCAGCCTGAGCAAGAGCGAGACCCCATCTCTACTAAAAAAAAAAAAAAAAAAAGAAAGAAATTATCTGGACAGCTAAAAATAAGAAATTAGCCGGGCATGGTGGCGCATGCCTGTAGTCCCAGCTACTCGGGAGGCTGAGGCAATAGGATCGCTTGAGCCCAGGAGTTTGAGGTTGCTGTGAGCTAGGCTAATGCCACGGCACTCACTCTAACCAGGGCAACAGAGTAAGACTCTGTCTCAAAAAAAAAAAAAAAAAAAAGGAAATTAGCAATTTATATAGCAGTAATTACACATATAGAGTTCATTGACTACAAAGGTGTTAAGATTACCTAGAGTTTAGACTTCAAAAGCTAAGATATTATTTAAAATATCAACAGAATTCTCAGAAGGGCATGGGCTTTTCAATAACTGGGCTTCTGGGCCAGATCCCTGGGGCCAGAGTCTCCTTGCAGCACAAAGGGCTGGTTGGTTTGGGTTATTTCTTGGGTTCCTTTTTAGCTCTGAATCCATGTAAGAATACAGTAGTTTTTATAGCACAGCTGATCATTCCAGTGTTTGGTCTTCTCTTTGGGTATGGTCAGGGTTCTTCCTCATGGACATCATTTGTGACTAAGGGGACAATCTCTGGTATTTTAAGTTTTCCATAGTAACCCATTGCACGTTTCATATCTAAATCTTTTTAAAATTATATGTATTTTTAGTGTACACCATCATTTGAGTCAGTGAATTCTGACCTGCCATTACTCTTCCTTTTTTTCCCCCCAACTTTTTTGTAGGTTTTCTGCTAAAATAAGTAGGTTCAAAAATACCCATCCTCTCTCTAGGGTTTCAGCCAAAGCGTTTACTTTTTGAGACCTTGAATTGAATGTCAATTAGGATTGTCAACTCTAATGTCCACAGTAGAATGAAATGTGTGGCCCTGCCGTATGTCACTGTGTGTGTGTACAAAGCAGTACTGGAACTTGACAGCTGAGCCTACCTGCCGCCGCTTCCCCTTTTCGTGGCCCCAGGAGCCTAGCAGGGAATGAAAACGTCTAAAGCAGCCTGTTTGCTAGTGATCTGCTGAAATGGCTCCACTCAGAGGGCATTGCGGGTAGGAGGTTGGATTACTGTTGAGATATGGGGCAAGACTGGTCTTAGAAATCTTCTCCCACCCATCTCCTCCCCATCCTGGAAGCTCCTCATCTTCCATCCTGACTCACATTTCCCCAAGAGGTCAGAGAGCATTTCTACCTTCTTGTTGGTCTCTTATAAACCATAGCTTCGAGTATAACCCAAGGTTGGAACTGATATCTTTAAAAGGTAAAGAAATGTCCTTCCACTTGGTTCCCAATGGGTTTCCTTTTTTTTCAGGAAAATCCTGAGCATGTTATATAATTACTGATACTACATTTCAAACTGTGTGTGTGTGTATGATTTAATTTCAAAGTGTCTCATTTTATTCTTATGAATGGTCGGGGGTGTCCATGTCTGCCTCATGGGAGGATCCTGGCAGAGCGGCAGTGACCTGCCTCTGGCCTGAGGTCAGCCAGGACTGAGAAGCGGTGGTAGGACTCAGCTCGCAGCCTTCTGGAGAGGACTTCATACCTTTCCATAGAAACCCTGCAGCCTTGCTCCTGAGGGTTCAGGGTTGAAGTCACCTGCATGCATTCCATCTTGACTCTCACTTTCACTTTCTGTACCAGCTTTGGCCAGAGCTGTGGTTTTAATATGTAGGAAATGTAGAAGAGCTGTAACTTAGACTTTCCAACTGTTCATATAGAATTCTATATTTCTTCTTATTTCTTCCTACATAAACAAGAAGCAGAGCAGTAAATCAACAGCATACCCAGAGGCCGAAGAATAAAAAAGATGAGGAGGGTTCTGAGCTTTCTGCTTAAAAAGAATTTAATCACTTAAAACCTAGAGGTAGTAAATAATCCCGTATTTCTTAAAGCTTCTATAATTTCTGATGAAGAAGTGAAACTAAATGAAAATAAAGTATTACTGATGCATTAAAAATAGTTATTAAGCATTTTCGAGGTGCTATACTAGGTACCTTACGAGGATGGTTCTCATTTTTTTTCTGTAATGTTATCTTCCTGAGTAAATGCTATCAGTGATGCAGACCTTTCTGTGTTTAGTACTTTCTCAGTTACAGTTTAAGATACATTAACCGGTGAGAGACCCAGACGTTTTGGATGTATAAAGTTGACACAAATAAACTTTTCCCCCCATCTAACTTTAATGCTTTGCTTCATGCCATCATTCTCCAAGCATGGCCATCTAGTCTCTTAATGTAGCTCTTAATATTAGTTATTTCTCTGATGCAGACCCAAGGAGCAGAAGAATGAGTAGTTCAGGCCCAGCACTGCAGGAACACACCCTAGTGCTTGCTTGTCCTCCACGGAGGAGCACAACCTGGTGGTTAGGAGCACGAGGCACTGCTTGAATTAAATCTTGTTCAGTGTGTGATCTTGGATGCATTAGTCAGTAGTTATTTGCTTCAAATCTCATGGTTTGTGAGGATGATATAAATGAAAAGTGTAAATGTAAAGCTCTTAGAGTAATGACTAATAAGTAATAAGCCCTCAGTAAATGTTAGTTTGTGTTAATGTTGTTGAAAGAGGAATTACCTGTTTGTTTCATAGTATTTCTTGTATTCCTTAGGAGTAAATGAATGGCTGGACCATTTCTTTGATATTCCTAGGTTAAACTTTGAATAGATTGCTTGGACAAGATGATTCTTATAAAATGGAATTACATTTTTCTCTTCCTATAATCATTGCTCACTTGGATATAAATTCCCACTCACGTTTTAACATTTTTTTTTTTGCATTATTCTTAATAATTTGGTTGCCAGACTTTACTGGTTTGTTTTTTGTTTTTTTTTTTTTAATGCACTTTGGCACACAACAGTTTGCACCCCCTGCGAACAAAACCTGAGACAAGGATTTAATGATTTAATTGCAAGTGGTTTACTTGGGAGGTCAAGAAAATATCAGTAGTTGAAAGAGAAAGTGAGACAGGGAAGAGAAGGCAGCCAGAAAAAGCTTAGTTGTCAAGCTGGTTACCACCAGGGACAGCAGGAACACAAACCTGCTGGGAAAACTCCGGGAGTCTGTGTAAACCTCCCCTCTCAGAGTTAGTCCACTATAGGGATGTGCGAGCTGAACTACTTAAACACCAGTCCCCTTCTGTCACAGAGTAGGGTGGTATATGTTCATTCTCCAGCACGCTGCCCTGCTGCACAGCAGCCAGAGCAGCCAGGGCCAGGGAAGCCCTGCAGGAGAGCAGTGCAGGTGGGACAGGTGGACCTCAGGCCTCCAGGTGTGCCCAGGTAGAACAGGTGGCTGCTGCACCATCCCATTCCCCACTCTCCATTCCAGATGTGAGATACATCCCAGAATGAGTGATGTGTTGGTGTTGCTATTGATCCAGCAGCTGATTTAGTAGGGCTAGAATAAATTAACACTGCAAAGAACGTATATCCTTTTCATGCCATTAACATTATTGTAAAGGCCACCTGCTGGAAAATTAGTTGCTGGGAAACTAATGTTCATAGCAGTCATTCCCAAACTTGGCTTCATATCAGATTCCCTGGGACTTCTTTAAACTTCAGATATGAGGGCCTGCCTCCCACCAGAATCTTCCAGGCTAGAGCCCTGGAGTCCACTCAGGATTTTCAGCAACTTCTCATTACTGTAGAATTAAGACTGTAATTCTTGATGCGGCCCACGAAGTCCTGTGTCATGTGGCCCCTGCCTAACTCTCCAGCTTTGTCTCTGCAGGCTCTTTTTTCAACTTAATGCTTCCACCACCCTGGTCCTCAGACATTGTTTTCCCTTTGCCTAGAACCTCCATCTCTGCCCTCTCCTAGCAAATCTCTCATCTTTAGGCTTCAGATAAACTGTCCTTTCCTTAGGGAAGCTTTCTCTGACCTTCCAGACTATAGAGCAAGTCCTTCATTCCATGCTTTCATGTCATACGTCCTGATTGCCTCTGACACTTCTTCAGAGTCCATGTGCTTTGTTTTATGATGCGCTCCCTAAAAGCAGAGGCCATATCTTACCTTATTCTCTGAGTTACCTGTAGCACCCAGCATACTACCTTGCATGCAGTGGTGACCTTGAATCATCCACCAGTCTTCAAAGGAGATGTATCAGTTATATAGCCTAAGAGGCAGTAGCCATATGCTTTTTTTTCACTCATATGTTTTCAACATTGTGAGAGCACCACACCAGATATCTAAGGAGTGATTATGAAATGATGAGATAAATTTCCCAAATACGTACCTGCACTCTTTTATTAGTTAGGGTGGTATCTCCCAAACTGTTGCTGTTTAGCTCCTTGCGACCCACACAGAAAATGATACCAAAGAAATGACAACATTTACATCACACACCAAGGAAATGGATGAGGCTGCCTCCCAGCCACAGAGAGGGGTGTGGAGGGCTCCAGGGCTCAACGTCTCAGGGCATTTGTACCTTAGGGCTCAGGGCATCGTTGCTGGGAAGCTCTGCCTCATGTTACAATGGCTCCCATTTTGAGTCCGCTTGTAGGCATGCCGAATGCTGCTTGGATCTGTTTTCCTACAGACACTTGTCAAATGGGTGGATTGAATTCCCAATGCCTATCTAGATAGAAATGTGGGTGCACAGTCCTGTCCCGGCTATCCATTCATTCATCAGAAGCCTAAGGAATATCTGTGGTGTGCCTGGTGCACTCAGTGAGAAGATGCTTTCCTCACTGGACGGCAGCAGCTCATCACAGTGCTCCAGGCAGCAAGATGGAGAGCAGGGCTCTGCCAGTGAGTGGCATAGCTTTTCCTGGGGACTGGTGACTTAAGTCTCTACGTGTCTGCAGGCTAATAAAAGAATATGTGTATTTCTCTCTATATCTTAATAAAACTGTAGGTCTTAAACTTTGACTTGCATCAGAATCATCTGAGATGCTTATTTAAAATGTGACTTTTGAGGCACCACTCCCAGAGATACTGATTTGGGAAATAAAAGGTGCATCCAGTAATCTTCATTTTTAACAAAGACTCCCAGGTGACAGATGCAAGTGGTCTATAAACCAAGCTTTGGGAATCACTACTGCATGCAAACACCTTTCTCTGGAGTAGTAATTCACAGTGAATTATCAGTTGGGAAACATTGGGCATCCATCCCACATAGCCTTACTCTCATGAAATCTGTCCTACAGCTGCTTGTAATTGTGTTCTAAATTAGGTGCTGTCTCTATAAAAATCACTTGTTTTAAGCTCCCAAGTTGTTTAAGCCTGCTTAGACATAACCATCGAAACACAATAAAGCATCTTTAAAATGCCTGCCAAATGCTTGTATTACCTTGCAAGGCAAATGCCCACTGCTAAACGGATCTAATGACAAAATTCAGTATGTTGAGTTTGTTATAGACAATTAAAATGGCTTCTCAAGTTGTAGGACCAGCATTTCCACTATGAAAATTGCATAGAGCAGTGGCAGGAATTGCAGCCATCAATTGATTTATATTTTTAGCACGAATCTAATTTTGTCAGTCACACCAAAAGCCAAGTCTCCGTACCCTATTAAACAGATGGGAAAACAAGCTAACATAAAATAGGAAACTATAAGCATATATAAATCTATTTACTTTGCAAAACTATCACATCAATCAGAATAAAATTCAGAGCCAAAATTTATGAAATATTACAAAAGTTGATTAGTAATCTTTGGGAACTTGGTTTTGCCTCCTAAGGTTTTCTGGATCAGCTTACTGTTGAATAATGGAGAAAGTAATTTCAATGACTAGGCATTCTCTTGCTATTATAAAGTGTCTTTTCCCTTTTTGTTTGTGGGCTGCCAACTATGAATTAGGATCTGTGGAAGTTTTTAAATATTCCAGCTCTTGGGAATCTGAGTCAAATCTGTGTAGTTGTTTGTGTGCACCAAAGAGAAGCTCAATATTAGTTAAAAACACTCACAGTTCTAATGCCAACCGCTGTGACACCAAGGCAACTATTCAAAGTGTAAGGGAAAGATGACTGTGTTATTGTTATATGCCTGTGAAGTTGTTGGAACAATATTGTAACAAGATCTTATTTTATCTCCTTGAATATCATCAATTCCCGACTCAGGAGACTCTTTTATATAGAGTAGAAAAGCAATGACATCTGTTCCCTTTTCTACAACAACAAAAAAGTAGTGTCATCTCACTCTTGTGATATACATCATCTTTAGTTCCCAAACCTCACCTTATTTGGTTAGGGCTTTTCATTTCATAAAAGGATTGATGCATTGCTAAATGAGTTTTTCTGAAGGGTTTTCCCTTGATATCTTGACAATACCCACTGCATTTATTCATTGTATTCCTTCTATTATATTCTTTCACTAGCATATGTTCCTTATGCTAAATTGTAATTTAATAGGCTCATTAAGCAAAATGTTTTTATTCGTTAGATAAATGGTAAACCATGTTTACCTCTCCTGGGCCATGTTTATGAAAACACCATTCAGTAAAACTATTGCTATTATATCATCTCAAAATGAATTTAATTTTAAAACTCTTTATTTGAATGTTAAACATAGACATGAAAGTTTGATTTCTACTGGTTTTGTTTGCCATCTTCTCTGAGTCCCTTTGAAGGTAGTGACCTGCTTGTCCTGAAGCTGTTCAAGCACGGCCCCCACCCACTTCATTTGTAGGTGGCATTTTAAGGGCTGTTTGAGTATTCTTTTAAAGGTCCTATAACGTGTAACCCCTAAGATTCTCATTCACTGATCTCTTGCCTGTGAGTGACTGACAGCCCAGAAATTAAAAAAAAAAAAAAAAAATTCTCGGGGCATGCAAAGAGACATCCTTTTGATGTTCAAAACAGAAAAACCTGCATTTTTTGTATCTCTTCCTCGTATTCAGTGTCCCCACTTGTTACTGGGAAGTACAAGGCCTTTTCACTTCCTACGAGGCCCCTATGAAACTAGAATTAGCTGTTTTGGAAAGAGAGAGGTGGGGTTATTTTAAGTCAAGCCAAACTAAGTAGTGAGCTTTTGCACTTGTGCTACAGTAAGATTGTTCTGATGCTGGGCCTACCTCGACTGTTAATCCAAGCTTCCCAACCAGTATGCCCGTGTTTCTACCTACATTGCATATTCTGCCGCCTCCGTTCATGCTGGATTTAGAGCTCCATGCTGAAAGCAGTAAATCCCTGAATTGAGGCGGAATCATTCATTGTTTCATATTTTTTTCAATATTGTATTTAACAGACTGGGACTGGTTGAAACATAATTGGTTAGGGATTGTTTTTATATGAAAAATAAGTAAACTTGAAGAAAATACAGTTGCATGCATCCACTGCCATCCTGTCAGTATACATTTACTCTTCTAATGTTTGTTTCTCCAATATTTACCACCAAGCAAAATTAGAGTAAGATAGTAATACATCTAAAACGTGACACATAATTACAGAGAAAGAGACAATGCTGACTCATAAAGAATACGTTTTTCCATTCAAGTGGATTCCACTGTCTTAATTAAAAGCCGAGTGTTCTTGAGTAAGATTTCACTATGATTGTGTTTCAGTTCAGGCTAAAGAAATGGCCTGAACTGAAATAAATTGGTTCTTGAAAATTCTGAATCCCAAGAGAAATTGCTATATTCTAGGTACTTTTCTATGTGCTTTTACCTACATTAGCTCATTTAATCCCTGAAATGCCCTATGTCATGGAGGTGCTGTTACTATTAATACATCCTTATTCTACAAGCATAGAAACTGTGTTTGGTTACAGCCCACACAGCTAGTTAGCAGCAGACCTGGGTAATAACCCAGGCAGTCCGACTGCACTCTGTGCTTGGAACGGTTACTCTAAAAGCTGTTGTATTTCCAGCCTTGGGAATGTAAATAGAAAAATAAATAAGTAAATCAATAAAAGCTGTTTTAATAGTTGAAGAAAGCGGGTTACTTAAAGAAAATGGGTAGATAATTTTATCCTAAAATGTAAGTAATTCATAAATAGGAATAATTGCCATGCATCGTGCTCCTACTGAAGTGCCTGGCTCTGTGCTAAGCCCTTTCTATAAATTATTTTATTCATTTCTTAACATGCCATGTTAGGTAAAGGATTTATTATCCTTGTTTTACTGATGACACAACTGTGAATTGGGGAGGTGAAGTAAGTACATGCTGAAGGTCATGTGAAATTTGTAAGCAGCACAGCTGAAATTTGAACCAAGCCTGTTCACTTCCAAAGACCAGACGTGTAATGACTATTGCTGGGCTGCTTTCTCCATGTTAAGATTCACACGCTCGTGTTTCAACAGCCTTTACCCCTTTTTGAAATGAAATTGTTGATAATGAAAAATGTTGATCAAACAGAGCAGGTCAAGAAGTTTTTATGTGGAACATTTTAATATTAAATAAAATATATAAATATTTTATATTATTAAAATATAGCATAAAAATATTTCTAGTTGTCATTTTAAAAAATTTGTCAAGAGGTGTGTCTTATACCTGCAGTCCCCAACCCCCAGGCTGTGGACTGGTACCTGTCTGTAGCTTGTTCAGAACCAGGCTGCACAGCAGGAGGTGAGTGGTGGGTGAGCAAGGGAAGCTTCATCTGTATTTACAGCCGCTCCCCATTGCTCACGTCACCACATAAGCTCCGACAGGAGGCTTCAATCATCCCGAAACCCATTTCCCCCTCACCCCCCATCCCATGGAAAAATTGTCTTCCATGAAACCAGTCACTGGTGCCAAAAAAGTTGGGGACCACTGTCTTATACTGTGCTCCAGAGTGTATTGTAATATTACTCCAGAGTTTTGACATCCTCATATAATCATATTTTGTCGGTAATTGGAAGACTGTGTAGCTAGAGTAACTTTTTGCTTAGGAAGTTAGGAAGCTGCAGTTCTAGAACAAGTATTTCATTTTTGCATGGAGAAAGGAATTCATCACAATAGCTATTCAACCAGGATTAGTGTAATGAAATTCCTAACATCATAGGAGAGAGAAATAATGGTGACCCAACTGAGGGAAAAAAATTTATTTTTAAATACAATACAAAACAAATAAGAATATAGAGTCAAATTCTTCATTCTGTTGTACCCTTTAACTTCATATAACAAGGATACTTTATTTTGGAAAAATACAAGTATAAAAATCAAAGAATAATTGAATCCATTTGTGGATTTTGGTGTCAGGAAGGCAGACCTGGTGCTATACATGTCCTGTGAATTTGGGCTTAACTTGTGTATGTTTCAGTGAACATAATAATAGAATCTTCCTCCAAGGAGTGTTATGAAATATTGGACATGTAAAGAACTCAGCCAGTCATTGGCTCATAATATGTTATTAGGAATGTTAACTTTTCTTACTAATATTAACTCCTTCCACATGTCTGGGAGTGCTCAATTAGGATTCTGCTCACTCCAGGGGTGCTGTTCACCCATCTATTTCATAATGCCTGTTCTCACAGACTGCACAGATTGACCCCTTCTTCTTGCCTTCCCACTTTCTGGCTAAAGGAAACAACAGACAAGGGGCTTAGTCACTTTTAATTTTAAGGAATTTGCATAATCAATGCATTAATCTGAAATGGAACATTCAATAAACATTTATTGTGGCGTTCTTCATTTGAATTGTGTCTGGTAAGATAAATATCCAACTTTATATACCCAGGTTTGTATGGGTCCGATTTAATGAAATGTCATGAGTTAAATTGGGAAAGTAAAAAGTGAACATGCTTCTATAATGAAGCAACATAAGTAATGTAAGAGCACATAGCTTCCATTTTGCTTCTCTTTGGGGATTATGGCAGATACGGGCATAAAGAAACCTTTTGGGTCAAAGATTTTCTTTTCATTTTCTATCTCTATTCTCTCTTACATTTCAGGAAATAAGTAATTGGCATTGTATTTGACCATAAGAGTACAGAGGAACTTTTCTCATGCTTAAGTCTTATATGCCTTCATTTTAACAAAGTTTACTTTAAAGGGATAATATCCTTTATTAAAACCACAAAAGGGTAACTGTTGATTATCAGTGGATAATTCTGATCATGAAATATACAGAAAATTTTATGACTTAAATTTTAGCCTCTTTTTAAAAAACCAATCACCGTCATAATGTTTAGGAAAGTCACAATAAGTAATAGGGAACTTATTTTCTTTGACTGGGAAATGTCAATTTTAAATTGTATCACTGCAGCGAATTATTCTTTTTAACAAATGCTAATATAGCCACCCACAAACAACTTTATTCATTGGTCACAGTATTTACTGGGCTAAAATTTGTGCACTCAATATTATTTCCGCTTTAATATAAAACAAGTTTGTAAATTCATAAAAGTTAATTTCAGCATAGTAAGCTGATTTTAACGTAGTGTAATTACCAAGTATAACTTCAGCACTCTTTTTACACAGAACACAAAATTTTCTCCCAACACTTCAGCTAATGTCCTTTCTCCTTTCTCCAGTTATCAGTGATATTCTTATACATGTTTTTACTGTAGTTCCATCCCTTACTTTCTATGGAGTAAGAGCCCCAATAGCCATCTAATTGGTTTCTCTTGCAAAAAATATTTTTTTTATTGCATAACTGCAGTGATTCTTCCCCATTCTCAAAGAAGCAAGTATTCTTCAGCAGTTGTGATAAGTTGTTTTTAGTATGAACTAAACCAAGGAGTTCAGGTTCAAATGAAATTTCACATTTGCCCTTGGAAATGATCTTTCTAAAAAATAATGAACATTTACTTATTGCATGCTTACTGTGTTAGTATCATTGTGTTATATTATTATAATTTCAAATGGAGAATAAATTAGTGCCTTTGTAATTAAATCTGTAGAGTTCCTTTTATATTTTGTTGGGATATTTTGTTTCAAATGTATTTGCCCTGTTATTAAAACTTAATAGTAGAAGTATGATCTGAGTCTTTAAGAAACTCAAGTATATTTGTAAGAGTAAAACGCATGTGAAACAATAGAACATCATAAATATAGAGTATTAATAAAGCACTCAAGTGTTTAGGCCAGATAGCATATCCTAGATGGTTGGACAAAATTGCAAAATGTGGTTAATTTTGAACCCTGAGAATGGAATACATTGTGTTGAAAATTTTTAAATCCCTGAAATTTAGCTTTAAGAAAAGTGTAAGTAGCCTAGAGCCTGTACCTGGTTCCTTTTTTTTTCTCTTTTTTTTAAAGAGCCATTTTAGTTCCTGATTTAAGGGGTAACACTCTGAATTAATATTGTAATGGGTCCATTCCATTTCAGAGCATGCCTGGCATGTTTAGTTTAACATTTGGTCATTCCTGGCCAAAGAGGTGGAATCAGTTCAGCCTGTGGATTTGACCTGATTAAGCCAGGAAAAGCTTCCTTAGAATTACGATTGAAAAAAAAAGAATTACGATTGATTCCTCTGGGCCAATCTTAGCCTCAGCCTCAAATTCCAAGTGCTGAATAGTGTATAATGATTTAATTAAATGGACTTTCAAAACATTTTCTTTCTTTAAATAGAAGTCTTACCAAACAGTGCAAGTAAAATTTCTCATGAATACATGTCCCAAATTGTAGTTGAATTATTCAGTAGCTACATTTTCCAGAACAGTTCATCTTAATATTATTCTTAGCTTTAAAATCTTCTTTCTGAGTAGTAAATGAAGATCGATAATGAGGAAAGTGGGCATTTATAGATGTTGTTAGTTTAATTGCTTTGTGGTAGAACTACATGTCCCTTCTAACATTTTAGTGGTACCATTTGTTTTTAAATTAAGAAAACAAAGTTGTCAAGATGCAGTTCTGAACCATTCTTTAAAAAATGTTTCTCATATAAAATATTGAAACTTGTATTTTTCCCAGAGACCAGCATGGTGATGATGTCAAAGAAGACTTTGAAGAGAGAACAGAAAGTGAAATGAGGACATCACATGAAGCCAGAGGTAGCCATAATATTCTCATATTACCGATGGGTATTGCTGTTAATATTCAACAGTCAAAAACTTAACTGGAATACAGCAGTCACTTTTATATTAAAGATAAGCTTCATTTGGTTGGCTTATTCTTTTTTGCAGGCAATAAAGGTTTATTGTTCAGGGTGAATATAGTATGTAATTTATAATGATATGGATTCATTTGTGGCCTATATTAACAGTCTCTTTCACATATCATTAAAGTGCTGTTAGTAAGACATTCTCTTTGGGCCTTGTCATACATTTTTTTTTAGTATTGTTGGTCTCATTTGCTTCTTATGTTTAAAACTCAATTCACAATGTGGTGTTTTGTTTTGTTTTGTTTTTTGAGACAGAGTCTCTCTCTGTTGCCCGGGCTAGAGTGCCATGGCGTCAGCCTAGCTCACAGCAACCTCAAACTCCTGGGCTCAAGCAATCCTCCTGCCTCAGCCTCCCAAGTAGCTGGGACTACAGGCATGTGCCATCATGCCCAGCTAATTTTTTCTATATATTTTTAGTTGTCCAGCTAATTTCTTTGTATTTTTAGTAGAGACGGGGTCTCACTCTTGCTCAGGCTGTTCTTGAACTCCTGACCTTGAGCGATCCTCCTGCCTCTGCCTCCCAGAGTGCTAAGATTACAGGCATGAGCCACCATGCCTGGCCCACAATCTGTTTTGAAATCTAAATGGAATATGATCTTAATTTAATAACCACAAAATTCAAAGAAAATTACTTGAAAAAATGTTTTAAGTTTTACTGGAGAAAGTAATTTACGTCTTTATTAAAATGATATTGCAGTGGTTTAATTAAGCAATGAAGTCGTAATGACTGTTAGTCATGGCGTAGATTGAATTTATAATTTATGCGTAACTATATAATTATTATTTATTTTTTATAAGAAAATATCAATCTGATATGATTTTAATGATTGACCCTGGGGATTTTGCTTTTCATGTGCATAGTTTTGTTTAGATTATTATATAAGATTTGAGAATAGCACCTAATAACTGCCTGCAGTGACCTGTTGCATAAGTTATGCATTGATTTCCATATCTGATTTTCATAAAGCATTATGATTAACTTAAAAATTATAGTCAGTGCTGTCTTCAACATATTTTATGGTGTTTAACGTAGCACGGTGTATAAACTCTGCAGATGAGCAGGGTTTGATTCCTACCTGCTGGCTGTGTAATCTGAGACATGTCACTGAACACCTCTCAGTGCTTCTGTTCATCTGTCCAGGGGAACGATGATAGTATAGCTCCCTCATGAGATTGTAATGAAGATTAAATGCAATAACATTTGTAACCTGCTTAGAACAGTGCTTAGCACACAGAAAGTGCTGTGCAAGTATTTGATTATTTAAAATGTTTCTGATCATTTAAAAAGGAAGAAAAAAATTTATGAATGTTTTGTCATCAGGGTGACGTTGAATTCTAGACAAAGGCTTCCACCTTTCTTTGTGAACGGGGATTTATCAGAGAGGTTAGGAGCACAGCCTTCATTCATGTCTCTGCTCCACCACTTCTAGCCGTGTGGCTGGCTCTGGGCAAAGTACTTATTAACCTGTTTGTGCCTCAGTTTTCTCCTGTGTAAAATTGATGTTGTAATATTACCATATCGTTGGATTATCGTGAGGATTAAATGTATCAGTGGCTGAAGTTTTCACTATTAGTAGTGTTATTGAAACTGCAAGGGGGTTGTGGCCTAGGTCCAGTTGCTCATGGCACAGAGACCCAATTATTGAGACAACGGGAATTGCCAGGAAGGAAGGAATTTTTTAAATACCAAAGACTTCTTTTTGGGAAAATGGGAGAAACTGCCTCTAATCCTTCTCCCTGGCTAATGGAGAGTATGGAGAGTACAGGCTTTTTAAGGAAGGGCTACATGCATGGGGGCATGTCAGTGAGGGACGGTGAGTCTTGCGTCAGGAAGTCAGCCCAGGGACCTTCAGAATCTCCACTCCTTTGTCTTCCAGAAATTCCATTGTTTTGGGGAAATGACTCAGAACGATCATGAAGTCCTACTGGCTTGAGAATCTAAAACATGAGAGGGAGAGGGTTATAAAAAACATATAGGGGTCATTGAAATTGTACGGTTACAGTAGTGGTAGTATTGTGGAGTAACTGTCTATTGTATGGAATTATCTCATCACTGAAAGTTCTGATGGATTTATGAAGGAGCAATAATTTGATAACATTTTTAATTTCTTAGTGATCTCTGTAACTTTTCATCTTACTTGCTGAGCCAGTTTTTTCTGAAAATTGTCCATGTACTAGAGAATTTCAGATTTATTAACCTATGCTATGCATGGTACTCTCTCTTCCTTTTTTTTTTTTTTTTTGGTACTTTTATGTCCTTTCTAATTTTATATATATATTTTCCCTATTTCTCTTGATTTGAATTGCCTAAGTTTTTGTTTTATTATTCTTTCCAAAGAAACATTGCTAAGATTCGTATATAATTCTTAATTTTGGTGTTTCCGAAGTCATTTATTTTTATTATTTTTACCTGTAAAACCTATAGTTTAATACGCGTATTTTATACTATCTTCTTATTAGTGAAAGGGAGCCTCATAAATGTTTTGAGAATTTTTATACATATGTTTGTAGGTGAGATTGGCCTATAATTTTCTCTTTTACTCTCTCATCCAATTTTAGCCTCCTAAAATGAGCTTAACTTCTTTTTCACATTTTGAAAAGTTTTGACTAAGACTGTCTCATAAAATTTCTTGTATCTGTATGCACTGTAATGAAATCATACCGTGATTCTTGGCTTTCATTTAATGTCTTTCTTAGCCTTAGATTTCTTTTATCTTTTCGAATTTTTTTTTCTAGAATCATTTTGTATGGTAGAGATTTGGATTTCACCTTCTGAACTCACCATTTAGTAGTTTGCTAGTTGCTTTCACCTGAACTCCAGGGACCCTCAGTCCCAAACCAGATCTTTTGTTATATGAGGACTTGTGTTCCTTGGTAACATCAGGGAGGTCTCAGATCCTAGTCAGTGGGTGTCCTCCTGCCCCTCAATTCTTAACAGAGCCATGACCTAGTAGTGTCTTAGATTGGGCTCCCTGGAAACAGACACTGAGAGTGTTGCTTGCAGGTTTGCTGGTGGTGTTCTTGGGAGCAACACCAATGAGTGAGAGAAGCAGGACTGGGCAGAATGAGAGGTTGAGCTGTGATGTTGTTACTACAGAGGCTTAGCTGATCTCATGAGTTGCTCTGGGTGGCCCTTCAGAGTTATCCCACATTGAGCCAAGGGAACCAGGCCTTCGCATCTCTGAATTGACCCGTCCTCGGATGTTGGCTGGAAGGGGGACATGTCCCTGGGCAGGGAAGCTCCCTTTCACTTAGGACAGTTGCTGGAGAGGCGGGTAGGCCTGAGCACTGGCATTCCACAGGTAGGAGAAGGAAGGCCCCAGCTCTGAAGACTGACAGCACTGGCCTACTGCAATATCCTCTCTGTCCAGCCAGGTGTGTGGCCTCTGTTTTTCCTTTAAGAAAAGTCAAACAAAACAGAAAAGAAACAAACCAAAATATCCTTTCATCTATGTCGGATTAGGACAGCTCATTTCAGTCCATTCTTTTGGTTTTGAAAAATGAACCTGGCTCTTTAAATTCAGTCTTCTTTCATGATTTTTGCCTGGCAAGTCATGAACCTTTTTGATTTTTTTAGACCCAGGTCTTCTTTAGATCCAGAAAGCTTCCTTCAGTTATAGTTTCCATTATTACTTCTGCTTCATATGATGTCTCTTTCTTGACTGGTAATATCTGTTATCCTTAGGTTAGATCTAAGGGATGATATTCAAAATATTTGACAGCTAGTTTGGCAGACAGTATTGCACAGGACAAATAAAAACAGTGGTCTTAGTGCTGGACCAGGGTCCTGGGGGCTCACTGCTGTGCCAGGAGTCACCCTTAGGTGCTAGATCCTGGGGAGGTCCCACAAGAGCCCAGCTGCATGGTGAGGAGGTGATTATCACCAACCAGCGTGGAAGTATTCTAACAGCTTAACAACGTGTACATTTATCGGTGTCTAGACATGTTTCTCAAGTTGAAATCGTTCACTCCACCTCTTTTTCTGTCAAGTTGACTATGTACTGCCTTTAACATAGATTTAACAGCAGTGTCTTTTATTTTCCTATGATTTCCTACATTGGCTTGTTCTTCTCTTTTCATATCCCGTGTTTGTTTTGTAGAGGCTATTTCTCTTTGTGCCTAACTAAAATCATGAAACTCTTCTGTCAATAAATCAATGCTGTTCTTCTGATGTTTTGTAGAATGTTTTATCAGGGGCCCCAGGGCGATTGTTTTCTATTTATCATTTCTGAGTCCAGAGGAGTTTCCCCAGGGCTCTTGTGAAGCATACTTAGTGTTTAACACGCCCATTTGGGTCCTGGCACAACTCCCCTTTCAGACCTAAAGCTGAAGTCAGGTGGATGTGCTCCATTCTCAGCCCACTTTCTTGAGCCTGCAGGTGCTCACCAGTGCTGGTTCACAGTGGACTCCACCAGTGACGGAGGCAGCCTTTCCAAATCTAGCCTGGCTGGGGGTAGCATAGAGGGCAGGAGAGAAAGCCCCTTGCGGTGTGGGCAGCATCTGCTATAGAGGAGACTGAGGAGAAGCCCCCCTGAATTTCTTTACAGTGTCAATAGGTTTTCAGACCTATTGACAGGTTTTCAGCCCATGAGGACTATTTTATTTGGAGTCTTGGAACAAATTGATTTTAAAAAAACAAACAAACATCTCCTTAGAAAAGGATCCCCCTCTTGTTTCTGCAGTTAACTCAGTTCAGTACAATATATGTAATCGTGAGCCTTTTTGGATGACTCCTTCCATGCTACTGAATTTGACATCTGGGGACTTTTACTGAATATAATTTACTTTCTTCATCTTCCTTCTCTTCCGTCTCCTTTTCCTCCTCCTCCTCCCTTTCTCCCTCCTTCCTCCTTCTCTGGAGGAAGGTGAGGAGCAGAACTCCACTGGGAATAAAGGTTGGTTTATTATGCAGATGAAGTCTCCCAGGTAATCTCTCAGAAGAATGGATGAAAAGTCTGTCTGGGGTGGTGACTACTTTTTTAGTGGTTAAATCTTTCCTGGTTATTTGATGAGATTCCTAGGGAAGGAGTGTCTTAAGACAGTAAACAACTTCTTCCTTGGAGCCTTTTGTGCATGATGAAGGAAGGTGACATCTTATCTGTCCAGAGAGCATTCTGCTGACTTTGGGGTGAGTGGGTACAGGTGCAGGTTCTGTAGGCATCTCTTACTGGGGCTTCGGGAGTGAATGTTTGAAATTTGAATGTACAAAGAGACCCTAACAGTATAGTCCATATACCATGTAATACCTCAGGGCCTGCAGGGCTAGGGATCTTTGATGATGTTGTGTTCTAAGACTGGAAGCCACTTTTCAGCTGGCTGCGTCTGACTTCTAGATGGATTTGGTTCTTCAAATTTGGCATGAAAAGTCTTCTTTCATCTTTTTTCTAAGAAAACATTCTAGTCCTTACACCTCCTGTGCGTGGGGTCTTTAGTGTCTGTCTCTGTCACGTATATGTGTATGTTTCACTACGAGTCTTTTAAAGAAAATAGTGATTATTTTGTTGACTATTAGTCTGAGTAGATTGATTTGTTCATAAACATAATGCATATCATTTTTCTCTGCATTATTCTGTGTCTCATTTTAGTGTACTATCAGTTTTCTCTTAATTCTTATCCTGTCACTTTTGAAGATGATACCTTTAGTTCTACAAATAAAATTTATCAATTGTTGGACCAAGAATCATGAGGGATGAACATTCCTACTGTATAATAATTTTAGTTATTGTTGGTCAGCCTAAAATATTTTTACCCACATTTACTCAACTATTTCTGTCCTAATTTATTCATATTCTAAGAAAACTGGAATAAAAATATCTTTTGAAGAAAGAAAAAATGCCACAGAAAGATGATGTTTTTTATTGGGGTTAGGGAAGCATTTATGATCATACCTTCCTAAAAGCCATCACAATTAAAGAATTTCAGTATCTCCCTTACTTTGGTTAAGAATGTTCTTTCCCTCCCATTCATCCTTCCTCATTTCCTCTGGTTCCACCAGAAATAAGTATCCTGGATACTTACATAACATTAAAGGTCATTCAGACAATTTCTAGACAAAGTAAAAAGTTTCTAAGTGGTAATTTATTACCTTTGCAAGGATCAAGTGAGCGCTAGATCTGGAAATTGCCCCCTGTCTGTCCTCTGTCCAATGGTATAGAATTGAATAGAACCAAAGAACTGTGCAAGCACCCTACCCGATCCAAGTGGGGCAGGCGAGAAAAGTGGAACCAGGTACCTTTGGTAAATTGTCATCTCAGGAAACTTCAAAAAATACAGAAACCTCCTTAAAAAGTTTATTTTTCATGCATGTAGATGGTTGGAGAGGAGGGTGGTAAGTGAAGTGACGGTGGCAGAAATGTCTTCCAGAGCAAGAGGCTGTGTTTTCTGAAGTTAGTGTGCACATTTAAAACCTACTCTTCCTTACTCCTGGCGCTGAACCAGCTACTGGAACCAAAGTCTATCTGCGTTTATTTTAGCCTACATCACATGGTGAAATAAAAACCTGGAGTCACTTTTCTGTGCAATTCAAGGAATCAAATACAAATTCACTCAAAGTTGCTTTATTTATCCCTTTTGGATTGGAATCATAGGAGATGGCATGTTCTGTGGCTAGTATACTACAGTTACCCCATTTGTCAGAAAATATCACTGGGTCTCAGGGCATCGGTCGGCACAAAACAGCAAAAGGAAGGAGAGTCTTAAAGTGAAGGGTACAAAGTTGGTACTAAGATTGGAGGCGTATGTATGTCTAGGCCTGATCATAGTATCAGGTTCAAAGACATGTAGGAGCTACCGTACATAGAGTAGCTTTAAGGTTTTTTATTCATTTCTTTGAAAGGGGTCAGTTATTTTTCTAAAAAGCAATATAGGAGCATTAGAAATCAGCTATGAATAATGCAACTTTTAGCAGGAAATAGAATGGAGCTACGATGGTGGTGTGAACAGTGCCAAGTGTTAATGGAACATAAACAGATACAGGATAAAGAGTATGGCTTTCGAAAAGACTAATTATGTGGCAGGCAATCAGGATACAAATTATAAAGTAAGCCCTCTTGTTTTACTTGAGTGTGGAACTAGAAATCTTACCATTTCTTATAAAGCCTGTCTCATAAAATATGTTCAAATATTATATTTCAAATAATAGCTAAACTCTTGGGAATATCTGAGATTAAAGGAATGTTTTTAAGTCACCCCATATTTTGCTAAAAAATGTACCTTGAACTCTGCCCAATTTAAAAGGAAAAAGAAGAATAAAAACAAACTGGTGCCAGTTTATGTATTTGGTTCATAATAGAGATTCAGTAAAATAGGATGAGGACCTATAACCTTGAGACTGATTGAATGAAATGGTGGAAAGAGAGGGATAATGATGGCTTTTTAAAAAATATTTGAAGATTTGAAATGTTTCATGGGGAGCAGACACTAGAATTTTTCTATATGAGCTCAATGGAGTAGAACCAGAACCAGTGGGTGTTAGCTCCAATAAGATAGATTTTTGACTCATCATAGTGAATTCCCAACATTCAGAGCAATTCAAACTTTAGATTAGGCTAGCTTAAGAGTAAAGTTATTAGAGAACTTCAACAAAACAGTAGGAAATAAATGTTTAAAATATTGTACCACTTACAACTACCTCAGAAAACATCAGATACATAGGAATAAATTTAACAGTGGAGAGCCTAATCTGAATCTTAGCTTTTTTTTTTTTTCTACAAGCTGGCTGGGCAATTAGAAATCCGTGTGGGAAAAAACCAAATATTGACGCTTACCTAATACATAAACAAAAAAATAAATTTCAGATGGATTGTAGATCTAAACATGAAAGGTAGAACATAAAGCGTCTAGAGGAAAACAAAGGAGACTCACTTCGTGATCTTAGGGTAAGCAAAGATTTCTTCAATAGACATAAAAAGGATTTCCCATAAAAGAAAAAATAAATCACATATTATTGCAATTACTTCTGTTTTTCAAAACAGAGTAAAAGAGTAAAAAGGAAGACACAGAGTGGGAGGAGATATTTGTAATACATATTTCCAACAAAGGGCTCCTACTCAGAGTGTATATACATGCCATCCGTAAATCAGTAAGAAAAAGGCAAGACAACCCAATTGAAAAATGGACATAAAACATGAATAAACACTTCACAAAAGAGGCTCTCCACATGGACAATAAGCATCATGAACTTACCAACTTCATTAGTTATCAAATGCAATGAGAACCACAGTGTGATACCACTAAACACCCACCACAATGGTAACGAAAAAGACAGACAACACCAAGCACTGATGTGGATGTCCAGCAACGAGAACTCTCATATGCATGCAGTATTGTACAACTGTTTTGGGAAAACTGGCAGGATTTGCCAGA
The DNA here is from genome assembly GCA_004363605.1 of Indri indri. Classification (NCBI taxonomy): domain Eukaryota; kingdom Metazoa; phylum Chordata; class Mammalia; order Primates; family Indriidae; genus Indri; species Indri indri. The sequence goes on along the minus strand of RJWJ010000432.1, from coordinate 31,095 downwards.
GCTTAATGTACACAAACGCTCTGACCCAGAAGTTTCACTCTTTGGTATATATGCAGTGGATATGCAAAAATATGTTAAAAAAAATATGTACAAGAATGTTTGTAATAGCACTGTTTGTGTCATAATAGCCCAGAATTTAAAAAACTCAAATGCCCATTACGTCCAAATGAATTATAGAATATTGATAACCATGAAAAAACTATACGACAAAGAGAAAGTGAACTTCAGCTATGCACAGCAATGTGGATAAATCTCAGAAACATGCAGTTGAGAGAAAGAAGCCAGACACCAAAGTTTCCACTTTAAATGCAGTTCAGAAACAGGGTAAATGAGCACGTGGTGTTAGTAGTCAGGGAAGTGGTCACCCTCGACGGACGGGGTGTGATTGCGAGGGCGTGCTGGCCGCGTTCTGGGTTTTGATCAGGACGTTGGTTACGTGGATGTGTTTGCTTTGTGAAAATTCAGTGAGCTTTATACTTACATGATTTGTGCACCTTTCTATAAACTTATTATTCTTCAAGGAAAAAGGCTTACTTCACAATAGTCTTAGAGATACAAAGCAAGGATTTGTGAAGGAATGGAAGCGTCGCGCTAGCTGAGCCAGTGTGTGAGGGGAGAGTAAATACGGGGAGTCGCCTTTCCTGTGAGGTGCTTTGAGTAAGTGGCTTCCCGAAAAGGCTTCTCTGTTCTGAAGGATCAGAAGGAGATGCTTACTGACAAGCTCTAACAGCCCAAGGACAAAGATCGTTTGCTAGAAAATGGCTATTTTAGGGAAGCGGCAGTTAACTAGGTTTGGATTCAGAAGCTCTAACACAGGAATAGAATAGTCAGTAGTTTTAATTTTGATCTGCACAAATAAAGAGTGGCAGAAGCATTTTCCTTTATGCTGTTTTACCTTTCTTGCAATAATTTCATATCCCTTAAAAAAATTAACTGGGCTATTTAAAAAGTCAATATGATTAGTAAATAAAAATTGAAAAAACAAACCACGCCTGAGACAAAAGCAGAGAACGAGTAGTGTAACTAATTGGTAAACACAGCTGCTGGACCTGGGCATCCACCTTGACCGTTTGTTACTTTCACAACGTTCCGAGGAGAAAGGGGAACAACGCCCTAAGATGAGTTATTTTCCATGTCAGCAGTACGCTGAGGCACATTTCTTATATGAAGCATGAAGGAGGCAACATCGAATGACGTAATGCAGCATGTCTTTAATAATGGGTGTCGTAGCAAACAGGTGAATTGAATTTACAGCTTGTTTTTCATAAACCTTCAGGAAAGACAAAGGAGATGGTAATTATTCAATGAATATAATGCTGAAAGGAACCAATGCTTTCACTAATCCTACCCCAGTCTCATTCTCTGAGGGAGATGCGTGGCTTGTGGGGCTTTCTTGCTGCTTTTCAGAGAGTGATTTCCCATTTGTTTCAATTGACCAGGTGCCCGAGAAGAACCCACCGTTCAGCAGGCACAGCGCCGGTCGGCTGTCTTTCTGTCCTTTAAGTCCCCAATTCCATGTCTGCCCTTGCGCTGGGAGCAGCAAAGCAAACTTCTTCCAACTGTTGCTGGAATCCCTGCCAGCAAAGTTTCCAAATGGAGCACAGATGAGGTATCTTTTGTCTTCTTTGTCCTGGCTTAAGGAGTGGTAGACATATTGAGCATATGTAGGGTTTAATCTTTTTTTGTGTGTGAAAGAGAAGATGCTATTCTGAGAAAAACACCTAAAACGTAAGAGGTTAAATGTTTTGAACCTGTAGCGTTTAGATTCTGACTTTTTTTTAAACTGGAAATTGTGATATTATTTTTGACAGGTTTCAGAATTCATACAGAGCTTACCTGGGTGTGAAGAACATGGAAAGGTATTTAAAGATGAAGTAAGTGTTCCACTAAACTGCAGTATGTTACTTAAGGGGATCAAAGCACTGAAATGTAGTGAATGGTGACATGTGTTGAATTGTCGGAGTCGGGATGAGATAGGTTATGTTGAAATTGATAAATTGATGCATAGTGGTCTAACAGGCAGCGTTAATCAGTTGTATCAAAATGTCCTGTATAAGGCAAGATGCAAAGGAATGTTTGTAAATACTACTTTATGATGCCCCATAGCAGTGAGACACAAGACTCCTTATTAAAAAACTCACAAAACTTAGTAGCATGCCTTTATGTAGTTTATAGCACAGAAAGAAACCAAAGAAATAAGCAACATTTCATTTTACAATAACGTGAAAGTTCCCATAATTTTATTTTCAAACATCATTCTTAACACCAAGGTTAATTCCATTTGATGCTTATAATAAATAATATTGCCATTATTGCTAAAAAACAATCCCTTAAATCTTACACATTTCTCAGTAATGTTTATAACAACAGATATTTATCATAGTCTGCTTTGGCAAGATTATTTTATTAGTTGTTTTCGACTACCTCTCCAAAATTTCGACAAAAGGCATGATTAACAATGATGTCACCTACGTTATTCTAATGAATAAAAAGGTTTGCGGTTCTAACTGCACTAGAAGGAATATGCTGTTAGAGTATAGCAGGAGACCCTTTTCACTTGAGAGCTTTAAAATAAGCCACTTGCCTGTCATCTCCTCCAAGCTGAGCAGTCAATTATCACTTTGATTTTGGCTCTGTGTCATACCGCCAGAAGGCAGAAAGTAGGTGGAAAGTAATCTCAGAAGGCTTTCTCCAACATCTGCTGCTGTAGACCTTAAATGTTAGAAACAGCACACTTGCAGTTTCATTGCAGGAGTATACACAAAGCTAAGAATCTAGCCAGCAGTCATCAGTGTCATTATACTATTAGATCTAATTTATGCTTTAGATGAATGCCTGATAAAATGTACAAGGATCTGATTTTCAACAGCCTTTTTCTGATTTATGTTCTTATTGCAGAAATGTTTTATCTTTCTAGTCTATCTTTAACACATTAACTGCCATGTGAGTTGTATTTAATTTACGCTAGTGTTGAGCCTAGGGCCTCGTGAAGCATATGTAACTCACACGTGGGACCCGCATGAATTATTTTTCAAGTTGCATGTAACTCATGCATAGAAAATAACAAATTTTTCATTAAATTAAAATCATTTTGTTTTTGAAGTTTTTATTCTGTTTTTGTGTTAAAATACTGTGGCCCCAAGGAAAAAAATTTTTTTTTCTATTGTAGTAGTCAATGTGTTAATTAGCAATTATTCAGACTGCGAGTTTCTTTCCCTAAGTCCTAAGTATCCTCGTGGACCACTCTCAATTAATTTTCCATTCCTGAACAGACTTAGACTCACATGGGGTGATGTTACTTTTTCTTGGAAAGAGTCATGTAGTTAATACCTTTGAAAATGATAAAGCGTTTTTGAAAATAAACCTATAATCCATATATTTTATAAGTTCTGGTTTTGATTCTGTTGATATCTAGATAATCCATATAGGTTTGCTCTATTATTTAAATTAAGATCAAAGTTTAAATTCAAAATAATATGCTATTTCTTTGAATAATTTTTTTCATGGCATATTATCTTTGGAGGTGCTTCTCAGATACCAAATATCCTCAAAGCTAGATCCTTCTTTGGAGGAGTGGAACAGTTAATGTTCTGTCTGCTACATATTATTCATTCATCTTGTAAACATTTGTTACATGCCCACCATGTGTATGTTACTCTGTAATGCTGTGGTGAGAAGGATGATTCAAAAATAATAAAACAATCGTTGCTTTCAAGTGTCTCATAAGGTCAGTGGATATTGGTTTCAAGTCCTAGAAGCAAACAATAATACAAATCTAACTGAAGTCTTGTGAATTATCTCTAAAAGGCAAAATACAGGTATTCAGATAGGCTGTTACGAGAAGTCTTTGACTTCTCTCTTACACACTCCGCATTAATCTGTTGAAAATCCTACGCGGTGTATTTTAAAAACACAGAAGTATTCTGGCTAGTGCTCTACCCCGATCGCTACCAGCATGGCCTGAGCCAGCGTCTCCCAGCTGGGTGAACACGATAACCTCCTAACGGGCTTCCCTGCTTCCGTTTTCGCTCCTCTCCAATCTGCTCCCAGCACAGCCAGGGTGATCCTGCTGAAACGGAAGTCAAATCATGTCGCTCTCTGCTCAGATCCTCGCAGTAGCTTCACATCTCAGTCGGAGGAAAATCGGGAGTCACGAGGACCTGCCGTCTGACGCCTCGTTACCTCCCCTGCCTCCTTTTCTACGCTGCCCCGTGCAGTTCTGCACACTCCTCCTTGCTGCCCTCAGATTGTCCCGGAGTGCCCCAGCTCGGCCTCCCCCCGCAGTGCCCTTCCTCCCGACGCCCATGTGGTTCGGCCCCCCTGCTCACGTGCCAACCTCTCCGTTAGTCCTGCCCTGACTGCTCTGCTTCGAGTGGCCCCTGCCGCCCGTCTCCCCAGCCAGCTGTCTTTTCATAACACTGATCACCTTCTGATTTACTAATTAATAGGCTCGTATATTGTGTTTATTGCTCATAATCTATCTCCCACTACTGGAATGTAAACTCTACAAAGAGTTTTTGTCGGCTTGCTTGCTTGTTTTTGTTTAATTGGTTTTATTCTCGGCTGTGTGCCCAAGCCCAAGAAGAGTGTTTGAATACAGTAGATGTTTAGTACGTTTTTATTGAGGAATACCTTTACACTCAGAGAAACACTCATTCAGACAAAGCGCGTGTCACTGTGATTTAGAGATGAAGCATTGGAAGAGAACCAATAGTGCACAGTGGAAAGGTCAGTGAAATGGAAGGCAAGAGCTTCTCAGTTCCAAATGCTTTGTCCTCGTTTTAGGCCTCTAGCAAGACACCTAATCTATGGAGTTAGATCAGTGTACATGCGTTACGGAAGCACACAAACAAAAAGTAAGCCTAGTAATACACTGCAGTGGTCACTGTTGTTAGAATGTACTTTCTAAAATTCACTTCCTTCTAATCGAGACCCATCCTTATGGCCACACATCAGAGCAACCTGTACGTTTTCAATAAACTGAGTTTGGCACTAGCCTCAAGACTTTCTTTCTAGTGTGACCTTATAAATAATAATCTACTAAAAATTATCCTTCTCATCCCACGTTTAACTTCAAATCCCAGCCCCTCAATTCTCTGAATGTTCTTGTCATCAGTCATCTTTCATGTTACATAGTTTCAGAAGGAGACTCGGCTGGCTGCTACAAGCCTTCGGTAGGGCTCAAGGTTATAGTAAACCAGTCTTTGTAACGAGCTCCTTGGGAACGGGTGTGTTAGTTGACGTTTGTTGTCATTAATGACTTAGAAGCCTTCTGTCAGGCTGTCCATCCTACTAAGGCCTGCCTTGGTCGAGCGAAGTGTTCGTAGATCTGCCTTTTCCTGACCTCGCCTTATCAGCGGGCTGTCACAGCACAAGCAAATGAGGCCAGAGCAAATGTTTCCAAAAAACAATAGAATATTTCTCATACCTGCCATTTAACTGTGTTACACTTGGAGATCAACATTAGAATATCTTTCCTTCTAGTTAGCAAGATTTTTTTTTACTGAAGTTAGCAGACTTTTTCCCACATGATTGTTACCTGAACTTGTATAAGATGACTGTAGTTTTTACGGATTAAGTTCATAGGTAGTTTCTATTTACAGGTTTTTCATATATACAGGGGAGAGGAAAATCCTAATAGCTGCCTAATTCTATCAGCCTTTGTTTAGAGAACGGTTTGCAGAATTTAGAGTCGTATTCGTTTGCTAGGGCCATGTTGACAAAGTACCACAAATTGGTGGCTTAAATGGCAGAAATTTATTGTCTCATAGTCCTAGAGGCTGGAAGTCTGAAGAAGGATAGAAATCAAGGTGTCAGCAGAGTCGCCTCCTTCCGAGGGCTGTGAGGAAATAATCTGTTCCTTCCAGGCCTCTCACCTTGACTTACAGATGGTGTTCCCTCTCTGGGTATTCACATTGTCACCCCTCTTTGTGTGTCTGTCTCTGTGTTCAAATTTCCCCTTTTTATGAGGACACCAGTCATATTGGATTAGGTGCCTACCCTGCTCCCCCATGACCTCATCTTAACTAATTGCGTCTGCAACGACCCGATTTCCAAATAAGCTCACATTCCGAGGTATTGGGGGTGGGAGCATCAACATATGAATTTGGTGGGGTGGGCAGGGGGAGCACAGTTCAATCCATAGCGGGGTACACTGCTGGCAGGGTTTCTGATGTACTCTAAGGCAGAGAACAAAAGTGTGTTTTACTTTTTGTTCAAAGAAGGAAAAGTAAAAGAGAGGTGAATTAATTTTTTTAAGGTTGTGGGGTGCCCCGCGAGCTGAAAGTCATACAAAAAGACTCTGTTCCTTTGATCTGCCCACTAAACCACACATCATCTTCGTGTTCTATCTTTGAAACTCAAACGTATGTTTTACCTTTGAACTTCTAGAAAATAGTAGCCTATATTCTCAAGAAACAGGTTTTTTGTCTTAAAGGAGTCTGAGAGAGAGGAAGGATCTTTCTCATGCTCTCCCAAGTAGTAGAACCAGCCTAGAGTCTGCAGTTCTTGACACCAGTCACACGTTCTTCCAGCCACGCTGTTGAGAAATGCTTTTCTTCTGTATGTGAAGACTAATTGTGGCCACACTAAAAATAAATACTACCTTTCTGATTTTTTTTCTTCATGGTGGAAGGCTAATTTTAAAAGAAAAAAAAAAATGCTAGCATGTAGCCGATATATTTGCCTGAATTCTTTTATGTCCACAAACGTTTGTGTACATGTTATCTTTTCTAACTTAAAAACCTACCATGGTATGAACTGGATTTGGGGCACCCACCCCAGATTTTTCCATATTCTTCCTGACTCCACACCTTACTGGGGGCAATCACGGTAGGTGTGAGCACTTCCATTTTCCTATGGGGGGTTGATTTTTTCAGATGGATGCATTCATCTTGTTCCCAATCCACATTTGGGTGTGGAATTGTCCAAAAGAAAGGCCCATATATCAGAAAATATTGTTGCACATTTGAACTCCTATGTGTGCATTTTTAGTGTGGCTATGTAGAAAGGAGCTGGTAACTTATCCTGGAATATTTCCTGCCATACTATATCCGATTAATCCACGTTCTTTTTTCATTCCCCCCATTTTAGCAAATTGATGGAGAAGCATTTCTACTTATGACGCAAACGGACATTGTTAAAATTATGAGTATTAAGCTGGGCCCTGCTCTCAAAATTTTCAATTCTATCCTGATGTTTAAAGCTGCAGAGAAGAATTCTCATAATGAACTTTGAAGATAGTGAATTCTGAATATTATCAGCTTTCTGCTTTAAAGCTCATGTTTTATTCAAAGCACAAGGACGGTTGTAACTCCTAAGTGAGAATTCTCCAAAACTCAAAAGAGCAACACTATCGGATTATTTATATTCCTCGAGAGACAATATATATGAATTCTTATGAAAGTGCTTGAGCTTTTAACCAGGTACTGTCTAACAACAGTCATCTTTTGGTTCTGTTCACTGAGCTAAATTTATCTTTGTAAATCTTTTCGAGGCTGGGGGGTGGGGGGAAGAGGGACTTCATTAATTATTTATGGAGGGGGGGCAGAGTAAGAACTTTGGCCATTTTGTAAACATTGTTGAATTCTCTTTCATGTACACTGTTCTTTTTCAATACTTTCGGAAACCTTTTTATATAATCAAATTTCAAATTAAACCAAATTAGTCAAAACCTGGCTAAGTTTAGCCAGTGGGACTGTTACCTGTATTGTTAATTTTGTGCCATATTTTGAATTGCAACATTATGCTAAGTATAACTTTGCAAGTCATGATATTGCCTAACTGCTTGTCATAATTTGTTGAGGCTGAATAGTTGTAAAGACGACTTTTCTTTGAGTCAATGTTTTTTACTTTTGCACGCATTATGAAATGTTAAAACAAATTACTTTTCACCAGCATCTTTACTATAATTACCAAAAACATGTATATAAAAGAATGGAATTGAAAAATAAAATATATAAACATAAATAAATTAGGTAGTGTATTTGAGTGGCATCAGTCTCATGCATCGTGGTGCCCGTGTGTTTACAAGAGTCAGATGGTATCAGAGGAATATGCAGTTACGTATTGGGGTACGTTTGTGAGGATCTTGAACTATTTATGAGATGATCTTGAGCTTTTCCTCTAATTGTCATTGAAGTAACTGGGGTGCTTTACGGAGACCAAAGGCTCACACTGTCGATAGAAACACTAATCTGTAAAGAGCTCTGTCTCAGGTCTTGCATTGTCCTCCAAACCCAAAGGTTTTCTTCCTGGAGTGTCTAGATCTTACTGAAAAGACAAGGTGTGAAGGAACAACACCAGGTGATGCAAAATCCTAAATGCTCACAGATCAGGACGGTGATTTCCCAAAGCAATCAATTATTCAAGAACCTCCATTTTGGAAGGATTCCTTTTTCTGTAGAATACTTTGCCTCCTTATATAAGCATACAAATGCACTTTAAATGAAAACCCTTGATTATAACTGATAGCTGGTAGTGTTTCTTTTGCAAGAATGCATTTCTAAGGCAAAAGGTAAATTATTTTGTCAGTCTTTTGATGTACTTTCTATTTCCAGGATTGGATATTTATTCGAGGACTATTTTAAAAGTAGAAAGTAAGTTTGTAGCATGCTGTCTGAATTCTGGGGAAAGTTCCACCTCATTCTGTTTTTTCTGATGTGGGACTTCCTTTGATGTCCCCTGTTAGAAGTCTAACAGCAGTCCTTTGCATTTGTCATAACTCAAGGTAAAACAGGGTCAGTGACATCTGAAGTGTCCCATACATTTCTTTGCATGAATCTACTTAAATAAGTTTTTTTGTTACTGTTTTTTTTCTTTTTTATGTTCAGAATTTGTACATTCAAGTTGCACTGTTATATCTGATATGAACGAAATAAAATCTTAATTACGGATACATTTTTACATATGTATGATTCTTAAGAAAGCTTGTCAAATAGAAGAGGCAGGACAAGAACAGGGACGATGTCAAGTACGGGCATTGGATAGCTATGTAATGACTCTGTAGGATTCAGAATCATTTGTCAAACTATATCCCAAGATGATATGATGTGTGATAAAAAAATTGTATTGTCAGGTCATGTAGGATTCATTCCCATTGGAAATTTTTCCTATTTTAAAGCATGTACTGTAAGGAAAGAGGCTTTTAAATCTTACTGAAAACATCCACTCACTCTAAGCAGTATGTTATGTGTTACAGGCAAGGCATTAAGCATCCTTAGGGTGGCACGGGATTGAGTGTACCTCAAGACGGGGAAAACATTCGCCACTGCATCCGTGGGATATAGTCTGAGTTATAGCAGAGGAAATAGGGAACCACGATGGTAGGAAGTTCCCTGAAATGAGAGAAACAGGCTTGAGAGAAGACAAAAGGGAGGGATGGGAAACGTGGACTTTGATAGAACCTTCCCATTTAAAGGCTTTGTTTTTTTAATTTAAAACACTGTACAAGACAAGTGAAACCCATCTGTAGGTTGATATTTGTCCCCTTGGCTGCCATTTTAAAATAATTCTAGATCCAGTGGACTCAGCCCCCAAAGAAATAGGGTATGTTAGTCAAGCAATATTGAATATTGGGCGCGGGGATTAGGTACACCATCAAAAAAAGATAATAAAACGGACATGAACTTGCCTTCAGGGTCAGCTCTTGTTTGTGTCATGTTTGGAGCCAGACTTCTCTGCAGTTTCTCTGGGTCCCCAACCCTGTCAACTCTGCCCCAGCTAAAGAGATGCTCATTAAACTTAGCCATAGAGATGTGTCCCCTTAAAGAAAAGAATCTGTAAGAAGTTAGTAAATTCATTGGGGAGAAGAGGACTCAAAAAGATGTGGGGGATAATTTGGGGAAATAAAAGAAGGTTTGCAAGGAATTAAAGGTGCATCCTAGTGAAAAGGAAATGGCCACTGTAGGAGAACTAGTTTATGCAAAGAAGGGCACACGCCCAATGGTTACTCACTCTGCCCAATGGTTACTCACTCTGCTTATCCATTTGAACGTGAGTAGTTAAGGAATAGTTGTAGAGATTAGCAACTGTTCTTTAATTTCTTTCCTCTTTTCCTTTTTTAGAGTCGGGTTCTTGCTCTGTCGCCCCAGGCTGGTGTGCAGTGGCACAATCATAGCTCACTGCAGCCTTGAGTTCCTGGGCTCAAGCAATCCTCTTGCCTCAGTCTCCTGAGTAGCTGGGACTCTATGTAAGTGCTATCATGCCCAGCTATTTTTTTTTTTTTAATTTTTTGTAGAGAGGGGATCATACAATATCATTCAGGCTGGTCTCAAACTCCTGGCTTCAAACAATCCTCCCACCTCAGCCTCCCAGAGTGCTGGGATTACAGCATTTCTTGTTATCTCACTAATGTCAGCATTTAATGAACAGTCCTTATAGAGAGAAAGGTATCTAGCATGCTATTGTTTCAATGATAGCATATATTTTGCAATATTTCCAGAGATAGGTAGGGTAAAAATATTTCTTCAATAATTCATGTGACCTTTTTCTTAAACTTTTTTTAAAAATTTAATTTGATGAAGTAATCCAGGAAATGTTCATCCCATTGTGATGTAGATATTAATACTTAAATCTCTTTTCAGTCCCCCAAAAGACCTGTTCTGTCTTTCAAAACTAGTAAGTAACATACATATTTTGATAGTAACATCAAAGGCACCTTAAAACTGTAGTTTCGTAGTTTTTTTCCTTGTGAAATACTTGGAAAAGAGTGAAAGTGCATTGAGTCTTCTTGGACCGAAAAAGCGCTTGTGCAGCCATTTGCGATGGCGGAACAGATAGACTTATAACCTGGGGCTCTGGGCATAGCCAGTCAGGCATGCGGGACAAGTCATGTGTCCCTGGGGCACGAAGCAGTAGCAGATGAACACAGGTCACAGATGTCAGAACCTGAGTCAGCAAGACCAGCGAGCAAAGAAGAGACCTCAAGAATGCAGTCCTTGTTCTCAACAGTTGATTCAAAGAGACCAAACCCCCTAGGGCCAGGCCGGTCATCTGGGGGAAAGAGGAACTGAGGAGGATGCGCTCCTCCTTGAAATGTTCAAGTTCAAAATGTTTCCAAGCAAGGTCCAGACCAAAGACGCAGCCCACAGGCCACAAATGTGTGCAGCTCCTGGGCTTTAAATCTTTCAAAAGTGAGCACAGTGAGTCAAGTGTAAGGTCATACCCTAATCGCAAAGATTGGAGTAAATGTGAAGGACAGTGTCTTTTAAAAAACCAAATAACCTTTGAACGTATAACCTTGACTGTGGAATTTCTAAGAACTCAAATCGAAATACAGTAACAGCTCTTTAATTAAGTAGCATTTTATTTCAGAATTTCACAAAGCTCTTAATAGCTAAATATAAAGATAGGCCTTGAAATTCATTAGCTTCTGTGATAACACGATGATTTTCTAATACCTACCTCTTACCACAACTGTAAACCAAAACGATTTTTTATTAAGTTTCAGCTTTCCCACAGGTAAACTCTGATACAATATTTGGCATGCTTTTAAGTGACTGGGTGTTGAAATCCTCCTTCCCTTTCCTTTTCTTTCAAAGAGGGAAAATAGGGACTGTGCACGTCAAAAATCAATGTCTCTAGAAAGTTGAGGGTTTGGGACAGTCTCCTTGGACACTCAATTCCAAATACGTGAAAGGCTGCCACTAGAACCGCCAAGGCTGTGACACAGTCGTCCACCTTTGTGAGCCTCTCTTTTTCTAAATATAAAGAAAATTCGCAGACCTCCATGTTGAAAGGGTTTTTAACTTCTAACACAGGTGTGGACACTTGTACCTGAAAGAAAGAATGGAGTCACTGTCATGATAAGGAAAATAGCTAAGTAATAAGACATACCTGGACTTAATCATGATATTACCATAAATAAGCTTGTTGCAATTTTACATATTTGTAAGTATGGCAAAACATACTTCAAAATAAACCACCATCCTGCTTTTTAATAAATTACAGTAAGAAGATGTAAAATGTCAAACCAATGGCCATTAACAGACTGCATACCTTCTCATTCACAACGACAAAAAGATTGGGGTCATCCCCAAAAACATCTGGAAGGAGTAAACATGTGGCTGTCATCTTCATATCTGTCAAAGCAAACATGTTTACAGTCAAAGTAAGCTTTTAGCAATTGTAAGCAAAGCTAGTATTAAAACATCTGGATTTTTTTTTATTGTTACCTTCTACACAGAACAAACTAGGCTTCTTGGATCAGTGTTTCACAACCTTTCTTAACCACATCCTTTTCTAATAAAACATTAAGAATTTCATGTCTGCTCTCCAGATCATTGCCAGAAGACAAGAGTTCTGCACTCTCTATCCATCAGCCAGGTTGATTTTATTTTGCTTCACCTTGTAATTTATATCATAAAGTTAACAGGTTACTGGTTCCCTAACTATAATTTTACAATATTGGGTGCATTTTTTAAATCTATACCTCTACTCCGCCCCCTATTTGAACAATTCTTTTTTTCTCACCTGTTGTCTTCCAGAATTTTACTTACTACCAAAGCAGAGTTGTTCTCAATATCGTGAATTACACATGTAACTGAGACCAGATCACCCCACCCCACAGGTTTACTAACGTTTCAACATGTCTTCATCTGTGTGCTGTTTCATTTTTTCTTGCAACGCAATATTGATTGGATTGTCCACCACTGAAAAAGAAGTCAGTATATTTTCTGAATAGGATTCCAAAATGTGCCTTGCTTTCTTATAAATATCTGTTCTTGTAAGAAGTTGGAATTCTCTGAACATCTGATAAGAGAGGAAAGAAATGGATACATTAGATCACAAGAAAAGCTAATGTATAGAATGTAAAGGAAGTAAATAACTTTAGAATTCTATTAAGCTTTGAATGCTAGTTTAAAAGCATACTAAATATTTTAGAAGCTTTAGAAGAGAAGTACAGACGCAGGATAGAGGAGGAGAAAAAAAAAATGAAAGCCCGAAGTGAATGGGAAAAGATAAATAATGGACGTGGCAGAATTCTAAACCTAAAAAATTAAAACCTTGGATGTAGGCTCCAGTGAGGATTGATTCCAAAGTATATATGCATACGTTGACTATTTGGGTAACCCAGCTGAGATTCTAGGTCAAGATCTTACATTTCTTTAGGTAAACTACATTGTTACGTTTTGGCAGCATCCAATAAGAGACAAAGAAGAAAATATTAGATTTTAGTAAGCAGCCCTTAAAAAATAGCTAACTATAGTATCCTATAGGGAAAGGGGAGTGCTTTAGAGACTGTAAGATCAGACAAAGGTAAACAGTGAAAAAATACATATATGTACAGGAGATTTGACGACAGGTCAAAGCAAGCCCAGTTTGCTTTAGGGAAGTCCCTGTACTGGAAACTACCTTTTTCTACCACTGCTTGAATTCTCCCCTCTTAGAGAATTCCACCACCGCCCCTTTTTTGATAGAGTGGTGTTAACAGATTATTAGCCCCCCATACTAATATGAATTAATTTAATCATTGTTTTCCCCTAAAACTATAAAGAACAGTTACATACTACCCACTGGGCCTCACTGTTCTGGAATATTTCGGTAGATTATAAATTGCCCAGAGATTAGTTCTGAAAGTGAAGTTGTCAGAAAGCCAAAGTGCACATTCTCATAAAGGCACAGTGGCTCTCTTAGCAGGCAGCCCTCAGTGGACGACTAATCTAGATTAATGCCTTTCGAAAACGGTTTTCTCAGCAGGAAGACAAGAAGTGAAGCATGAAGAAGGTGATGAATATTCCACGTTTCTGGGCCCATAATCTAAGAATTTCTTTTTAACTTTATTTTGAAATAACTTCAAGGGTACATTAAAGTGGTAGAAAAATACTAAAGAGAGCTCCCAAATGCCCTTCACGCAACTTCCCCCAATTTCTGATCCACTTGAAAAGAAGTTGTAGACATGACATCCCATTACCCCTTAATATCTCGTTATGTATTTCCTAAGTACAAGGACACTCAAAATCAGGAAAATCTAATTTACAAATCCCGTTCAAATTTGCCAGTTGTTCTAATCATGTTCCTTATAGGATCTAATGCAGGATCACATGTGAGATTCAGATACCATGTGTCTTTAGTCTCCTGCCTGAAACAGCTTCTTGGTTTCCTTGACATTTTTGAAGATTCAAGGCCAATTACTTTGTAAAACGTTTCTCGATCTAGGTTTGTATGATGTTTCCTCACGATTTATGCATTTTTGGCAACAATGTTGGCAGTTCTCACTGCATCGGGAAGCACAAGGTAGTGTTTGGACCCAGTATTGGAGATAGTAACTTTACCACTTGGTTAAGATGGAATCTGCCAGGTTTTCCCACTGTAAAGTTAATTATTAATAATATATAGGCCGGAAGCAGTGGCTCACGCCTGTAATCCTAGCACTCTGGGAGGCTGAGGCGGGAGGATCATTTGAGCTCAGTATAATTCGAGACTAGCCTGAGCAAGAGTGAGACCCTGTCTCTACTAAAAAAATAGAAAGAAATTAGCTGGACAACTAAAAATATATAGAGAAAAATGAGCCGGGCATGGTGGTGCATGCCTGTAGTCCCAGCTACTTGGGAGGCTGAGGCAGAAGGATCGCTTGAGCCCAGGAGTTTGAGGTTGCTGTGAGCTAGGCTGATGCCACGGCACTCTAGCCCGGGCAAAAGAGTGAGACTCTGTCTCAAAAAAAAGATAATAATAAATATAGAAGAAGTATTTTATGGGGAGATACCCTGAATTTATGTAAATATCTTGTTCCTCATGTATTAATAACTTTCTTCCACCAGATTCGGCATCCATCGATGATTCTTGCCTGAACCCAGTATCACTAGGATAGTTGCCAAATGGTGACTTTTCTAATTCCATTCTTTCTAAATGTATTAGTTGGCTTTCTACTGTAGGATAGAGTGAGTGTTTTCTTCCACATTTATTCACTCATTCATTTATTTATATCAGTACAGACTAAGAAATTACTATTTTACCCAAATAGTTACAAATCTGATCCTTTCATTATTTATATTAATGCTCAAGTTCTCCAGATTTGGCCAGTGAGAGCTGTTTCAAGCTGACTGCTGTGTCCTCTTGACACATCCCATTGGTCCATGAATACTAAAATTTCTGGCGTTACACAATATTTCAGGCTCATCTTGGGTTTTGGGGAAGGGGTTTGTTTGTTTGTTTTTTGCCCCAGCCCTGTAGTCAGCTATTTCTCTAAGAGCCCTGGTTCCTGTTAATGGAGAATGGCATTTAGAAACTAAAATTTAAGCCCTGGGTGTGCTCCTTGCTCTAAACTTTCACATAGAACAAATATAGGAAATAATAGTTGAATACGCGCAGACCTACAAACATCTGTAACTTTGTATATCTATATGTAAGTATTAAATATCTATATAAAAATATTAAAAACCGTGCATTCACATTGATATTTTCAATTCCAATCCAACACCACAGGGCTTTTTCTAACCTTCCCCTTTCCATCCTTCTCTTAGCAACAGTGAGAAACCTGCCTCCCATTATCCTCAATGTGTTTCCTTATTGGTACAAACTCCCCCATGTCCATGTAGTCAAAGTCTCAGCTGTGAACGGTCAGGTCAGCCACAGAAAAGCACCCTCCTCTCCACAACCTCCGATTTTGTCCTACAGATTAATAACCTTAATCCTTTTTCTTTTCATTCCTCAGATTGGATAATTTCTATTGATCTATCTTCAAGTTCACAGACCCTTTCTTCACATTGTTCAATATGCTTTCAAGCCTATGCATTGATGTTTTCATTTCAGATAAACCTTTTTGTTCAGTTCTGAATTTCGGTTTAGTTCTTTCTTTATACATATTCCATTTCTCTGCTGAGTTCACTGCTCTTGCCATGTCCCTCACCATCCTGAAGCAGCTGGCTGGACAGGATGGTGGAATGGCCTGTTGAAGACTCAGTTACAGCACCAGCTAGGCTGAGGCAAGGTTCTCCAGGACCGTATAAGCTCTGAACCAGCATCTAATGCATGGTGCCGTTTCTCCCACAGCCAGGACTCATGGGTCCAGGAATCGAGGGGTGGAAATGGGAGTGGCACCCCTCGTTATTACCCCTAGTGACCCACTTAGTAGGGTGTCTGGATTAAATTGTGTTCCTTTAAAGGGTGTTAAATTTTGCTCTGACAGTTAAATTACTGGTCGATCCTCTGGTCCTGTCAGACTTGATTTTATGATTTGTTTCAGCAGTTCTATTTTGGTGTTTGTCCTAGTCCTAGGGGATGGTCCTGGCTCTAGCTTAGGGCATGGTTCTTGGATTGACTTTCTTAAGTCTCAAGTGGATGCCCGAGGTGCTCAGTGGGGTCTCTCCACTCTAGGCCAGAATTCTAATTGTCAACACTGTGGGAAATCTTGGTGCTCAGCCAAGGACCCTTGGGGATCCCTGTGTGGATTTCTGCACCACCCCGTCCTCCAGTGCCCTGTCCTGCAAATACCAGCTGCTTCCTCGCTCCCAAACGCCAATCTTTTCCTGCTTAACTAAGTGGCACCTCCCTATTCTGCTTGTCGCCCACCGTTCTGTACGACCAGCTAGAAAGTAACCCTGAAGCAGGAAGCTGAAGCGCAGCTTAGTGTTTCCCTTTTACCAAGGGTCAGAGCCCTGCCACGCCTGTCTGCTGCCTGAAAGCAGAGACCATGGCAGAGTCCAGTATCTGCTACTCCCTTATGGGGATTCTTTAATGTTTTTATTTTTTTGAGACTTTATTAGCAGGTAACTGTTACGCGCCTCACTTAAGGTTCTTTTTTTTTTTTTCATCTGCAGGATCTTGATTATAATTCACTTAAGTTTTAAGAGATGATTGTTGAAATAGTTTCTCAAGAAGGTAAAACTTATAATAGCTCAAAGGATTTTTTGGAAAATATAGGGAAGCATTTAAATTTGTGTTTGGTATTTTCCTCCTCTCTCCTCAGCCCCCTCCTCCTTGCCTTGCCCAACATCCAGTAGAACCCAGTAATAAATTCCTAGTTGATAATATTTTAGGAAGTCTAATAAAGTAGGATTTTACGTTTTTAATTTTTACATTTTCTGTTGAAAGTTTTTTGAGGGAGGAGGTTCCTGCGTACGAAGGTGATGGAGGGTCAGTGTTGAGGCTAGGACCATGCCCCACCCAGCCGCTTCTCTCCTGCCACCCCTGTCTCCACCAGCTCCGAGCGCCCATTGTTTTCACAATGGCAGTGCCAATAAGTGGTGGGAGTGCTTTGGTGCAGGAGCAACTGCCCTCCTCTAGGGATTGTTTGTTAGGTGAGTATTTGTAAGTAAGGTCAAACTGGCTTTTATTTTAAGAAGCAAAACAAGGGTTTTATAAATTGGAAATCCCAGCTGCATGGGGCTGAGTTAGGGAACTACTTCCTGGAGAAACCAAAATTGTTTCATTCTTATGTTTAAAACAATCACTGGACAACTCTATTCAATAAGTACAGTCATTACAAAAACCATACTCCAATCCATATTTTGGATATGAAGGGTGAAATACCTGAAGGAGTGGGGGCAGGGGAAGCCTTACAGCCTTACAGATGCCACAGTGAGAGACCACAGCAAAGCACAGGGACACAGCCTTTGTTCTGGAAACTGCTTCTCACTCAGGCCACAGTGGACCTCAGTTGGAAGGGACCTCACCCCACCTTTGGTGCTTTGAAAGGCCGCTTTATGTAGCCCATGTATTAGTATTTTTTTTCTAGAGACAGGGTCTCACTGTGTTGCCCAAGCTTGTCTCAAACTCCTGGCCTTCATTTGTAGACTGCACTCCAATGAAGACCCCTAAGGCTGAGACTTCAGTGACCAAAGTGGCCTTACCAACCATCCCCTAATCCATTCAGCATCCAGAAATCAATATTACATTTCTGTGTCACTCTCAGTACTCTGCTAGGCACTTTTAGAACTATTGATATTTAAAACATGCTCCATACATTTATGGAGTGTATAAGCTATCAGTTTGACAGCTTTTTGCTTCAAAGCTATATTTTGTAGGTCTGTCAATTTGGCATACTTTTCTCATAGCCAGAGGCTGCTGGCTATTACTGTTCCTAACAACTCAAAGATTAAGAGAAAACAAGCAAAAGCCAAGGAATGTCGCTGAGAGGATTAGATAGATTAATCCATGTAAAGCACTTAGAACATGCTGTAGCCTAGTAGTAAGCACTCAGATGTTTGCTGTTGACATTATTATTAAAATAATACGGGCAAATTCTTATTCCGGTTTTTTTGGGAAGATAAATGTACAATGTTTCATGTTTAATTTGGTTGACTATACCCACAGAATTCCTCTATGAAATGTGTTCTCAGGTAAAAATTTTGATGAATCTTTCATTATATACCACAGCTAAAATTATGCTAAAATTATGCTAAGACCCTTGAATGGCCATCTTAAGTAAACTAAATGGAAGGGTATTTGATTTATCCATTAAACTTCATATATTTTTAAGACCACTTTATGGGATGATTTGGGATCCTAAAGGAAATAGATTTTAAGTAAGGTTGCATACTAATAGTTTCTTGATAAACTGTCCTAGTTTGATTGTCTAAAAACATGCAAAGGGAAAATGATTCACACTGTCAAAATACCCCTAAGTAATGATACCCCAGCCTCTGCAATCTGTCCAGTAACAGGGAACTCCTTAGTTCTGCAGGCAGCCAGTGCCTGATGTCTGAATTTGCTTCCCGAAATTCTTACCAAATGGTCCTAGCTGTAGCCCCTTGGGCCTCACACTCTACTGAGATTCCCACCCACTGTCTTGCTAGTTGTCCTGTTACTACTTCAAGAGGAAAGAAGAAAAAGTTAATTTGGACACTATATTCAGAGAGAATTATAAATGAATAAAGATAACAGCCGGGCATGGTGGCTCACTTTGGCAGATCAAGGCAGGAGGATTGCTTGAGCCCAGGAATTTGAGACCAGCCTGGGCAATGGTGAGACCTTATCTCTACAAAAAATAAAAAAAACTAGCTGGGCATGGTGGCACACACCTGTAGTCCCTGCTGCGGGCTACTAGGGAGGCTGAGGCAAGAGGATCACTTGAGCCCAGAAGTCTGAGGTTGCTGTGAGCTATGATGATGCCACTGCATTCTAGCCCAGGCAACAGAGCGAGACCTTATCTCAAAACAAAAAAGATACCTGATAAGGGCACTTCAAGAAAGGAAACAGTTTAAGAATGTCCTTCACAGGTGTTCTGCTGCCGATCATCTTTCTTCTTATTTCCAAAGTCTGGCTCATCCTCTTGTCAATTTCTGTCCAGTCCCTTTCTGTTTTCACATATTCTTGCTGGAACCAGTTAATATGTTCATCTACCTCAGAATCTAAACAAATAGCTTCTTCCTGCAAAATATTTTTAAAATATCAATGAATTCCGTGTTTCAAGTGGTAGTTTGATACTTGATGAAAACTGGAATTACAGGCTGTTATTGCACACTCTTAATAACTCTCTCCTGAGGTGAGCACCACCATATGTGGCTACACTTGGCCTTGAACGTGGTTAACAAATGGACAGTCTTTCATGAAAACAAATTAGATAGTTAATTACTTACTATGGAGTTATAATCTGTTCTCTTGCCAGATCTAAAAGAATTCCTTTAATTCCTACATTACCCTTTTATATGGAAACCTAGATTATCCAGAAGGTTCACACTTAACAGGAATGTTGTTTATTTCTATGCATTTAAGTGTTTAAAAAGCAAAATGTTAAGAAGAGAAAAAAAGTTTCTAAATTAAGGTTTTGTTATTATCTATCTTTTTAGATGCCTTTTTATACTTTCAGTACCATGCACCATATAATTCAAGTTCAAAATAATAGCAGTAGGCATTTTGTGATGCTGAATAATCAACTAACAATTATATTCACTATACATTTGGGTACATTGGGTTGGATTCGGGGGGGGTGGCTAAGAAATACCTCACATAATCTTGTTGAAAATCTAAGACAATCAGCTTTGAGAAAACAAACAAAAATCTTGCTAGAAAAATTAGTTGAGAGAACACTCGGCAGAACTGCACTTGAATGAGAGTCGATCAACTGTCTAACTGACCGGAATGTGAGCAGATGTCACCTGTAAAAGATGAAAAAGATGATAAGGAACCTAAAATGCTCTTACACCAAGGCTTTTACAAACACGGTTAGGAAAGCTCCAGGTAGACCCACTTTCTGTGAACACAGGACATAGATAAGTGAACAAATTCCTAGAAAAATATAATTTATCAAAACGGATTAAAAAGAAATTCCTATGATTTTACATAAATTTAATTATAAGATAAAAGTCTTTCCACAAAGAATATACCAAGAAAGACCTGAGCGTTTTACCAACAAAAACTACTTAACTTTTTAAACAGAGTGTTCCAGATTTATGCAGATTCTTTCCAAAAATAAAAAGGAATACTCTCCAACTCATTCCATGAAACCTTTATGACACTTGATCCCCAAACCTGAAAGAAGAGTATGAGACAGGAAAAGTGTAGGTCACCCTCACTCATGAATCAAGTTGCAAATATAAGGAACAAGGAACTACTCACTTGAGTTTATCCCAGAAATGCAATGGTGGTTTGGCATTGGTAAGGGAACTAAAGTCACCTAACAGGAGACATGATTGATTTACCCTTTACATTTCACATACTATCAGACTGAATCTCAATGTTGGGGCCACTCTTATAGAAAGATTTGGGGCAGAAAAGAAGTAGGTTTTGAGAAATGTGGTGTGTTAACAGCTCTATGATTTACCTGGATTATCTAAATATGTGTAAATATATACTGTATTAATTAAAAATAAAAAACATGATTTCAAATAATATAGAAAAAGCATTTTATAAAATTCCACATGCCTCTGTTATTAAAGAAAAAAACTTTTGTCAAAATAAAAAGAGACATTTTTAAAACCTGTAAAGTTGTCTATCAAAAACCTAGAGCTAACATAATTTTTAATGGTGAAATTTTAAGAGTTTTCTTTAAAATTGGAAACAAGATAAAGATGCTTTGTTACATTCTTATTTAGCCTTATACTGGAGATTCCTAGACAAAGTAGTTAAGATAAGAAAGAGAAATAAAAGGTAAAAAAAATTGGAAAGATAGAAACAAAATTGTCATTATTCATAGACAACATGATTGTTCAAGAAAAAATTCAAAATGATGCACACATAATTTGTTATAATTGAGAGAGTTTTTCAGAGCAACTGAATATAAGATCAATATACTAAAACATACTAACAAACTGAAAATATAGTTTTGTACGATGGCAAAAATTGTACACAATTGTACAATTGTGTAAGACTTTTATGGAGAAAATTATGAAGTTATTGGAAAATATTAATGAGACCTAAATAAGTTGATAGGTCAACCATGTTCACAATTAGAAAGATGCAATATCATAAGGAAGTCACCTTTCTCCACGTGGAGCTACTGATTCAACAATATTTCTATCAAAATCTAAATGTATCAAAAGCCAAAAAATTTTCTTCAGAACTTGAGAAGCTGATTCTAAAATTTATATGAAACATTTAAAAACTCAAGAATAACCAAGGCACTCATAAAGAATAATAATAAGGGAATAGTGGGAAAATAGCAAGACATTTTACCATTATGAAAGTAAGAAAAGCTGGTATTCATGCAGAGAATGAATATATATACTATACTAACTATAGTAGTGGAACACAGCAGAGCTTCTAGACACAGGCATGGAAACAAGAGAGATGGCATCACAAATCCCTGGGTTAGAGAAGGGCTATTTTATAAAAGGTGAAAGCATCCACATGGTTTAAGAACTTAAAGGCAAAACTCTGAAAAATTTTTAAAGAATATATAGGAATATTTCTTATCACTTCAACGTATGAAAGGATTTCCTAAAAGCTCTGATCTTTAGAGAAATGAGTGGTAAATATAACTACATTAAAATTACAACCTTGTCTTTCTTTGTCAAAAGACACCAAAAGAAATTTAAAAGGCAAGGCACAAACTGGGAGAAGATATTACAATAGACATCATTTGTAAAGGCGTAGAATACAGAATATCTAAAGGATTTTTACGAATAAATGAGAAAAAGGGCAACCTCATAGAAAAATAGGCAAAAGACACGAATACTTTACAAAGGAGGCAACATGAATATTTCACAAATACATGAAAGGATGATCAATCTTATAAATAATTAAAATGAAAATTAGAAGCAAGTGAGACACCATTTTATTCCCAATAGATTGGGGGGAGGGAGAGAAGAAATCAAATCATAGCAAGTGCTGCTCAGGGAGCTTACATGGCTATAATCATCCAGGAAAATAATTTGGCACTGTCTTACGAAGTTGAATATTTGCATACCCCACGAGCCAGCAATTCTACTCTTAAGTATAAATTCTTGAAAAAAGCTTCACACACGCACCAAGGCACACATGCAAACATGACTGCAGCAGCATGGTTCATAATGACCCAAACTGGAAACAAATCAAATGTCCCTTAACAGGAGAATAGCCAAATAGACTGTGCTGCCTGTCACAACAGATTATTAAGCCAACAGGAAAATGAATAAACTGCACAGCTCAGCTCAACAGCCTGCATGAATCTCAGAGACATTACATTGAGTGAAAAAAAGGAAGTTATCAAAGACAACATATAGTTTTCTTGTCATTTTGTAAGCCTCAAAGACAAGCAAAACTAAACAATATATTCCTTAAGAATTCATGCATTTGCAACAAGATCATTTATTTAAAAAACAGGTAAATGGTAAACCTAAAATTCAGAGTAGTGGTTACTTCTAGAGGCCAATAGTGTTGGAAAGGCAGGCGATGGGAGACAGGGGTCATGCGCAGTGGTGCAAGCAGTGTTCCAATCCTAAAGCTGCATGTTGGGCTAACAGTGTTCATTTTGTCTCCATAAATTACATATATGCTATATACATATTTCTTTGTATGACTCAAATCTATAGAATGACAATTTTTTAAATAGAAGGAAAACATCCTAATTTTTTAAAGTAAAGGAAAACGTATTTTAACTTTATAAACAGCTTTCCACTATTGAAATGTAGTGGAAGTTCTATAATTGCTGAAACTGACATTTAGAGACTCCTGTATGCATGATGTATACTGCTTCCCCCCAAATCATCACCAATCATGGATGCTGAAAGCAAAGTTTCTAGGGAGCCTCCACCTGATTGGACTGATGGGACTGACATGATGCTGGTGAGTTGTAGTCTAGACTGAAGTGACCCTCCTTATTAGAAGGCTGCATCAGAATTTAAAATTCTCACCCTTTTAATGATTTATATAGTGTTAGATTTATATGTTATTAGATATATTGTTACTGATTTATACATTATTAGAACTGGAAGGAACTTAGAAACCGTCTGGTCCATGCCTCTTACTTTACTGATGAGCAAATTGAGACCCTCAAAGGGAAAGTGATTTTCCCAAGCACAGAGATGACTAAGTGTGGGGTTCCCATTAGGGTAGCCCCCTACTTCTCTAAGGAAAAGGACAGCCTTGTCTGACAGGCCGATTTCCTTAGTAGTGCACGTTGAAATGAGGGTGTTAGTGGATGAGAAATGTATGAATCTTACGGAAGAGCAGCTCCGGCAAAGTCGACCGCGGGTGTCTGTCTCAGTAGACAAAGACAGTTGGGGGCATACTCAAAAAGGAATCAAAGGAAGAAGGAAATGAGCAGGAAAGAGATCACTCCTGGCCAACGAGTACGTTGAAGGGGAGTGTAAAAGTCACCCGTGGGATTTGTGACATCCAAGGAATCAGCATAAATTAACCAGAACATTAACTTGAGTTGGATGCAGACAAATTGGATAAAGAGCTGCTATGCCTCCTTTACCAGAGCAGCTCTGGCGAGAGAGGGCGGTCTCTGCTCCACCACGGTGGCCTCCCAGGGAGCTGGTTGGAACAGCAGAGCTCAGTTCTAGCCAACTTGTAGTCCAAGCTGACAGCTGGAACAGAAATAAGGAGGAGAGTATTTCTAAGTTAGATTTTAACAGAAGAATGAGACTGCTTTTGGAGTAATAAGAGACAGCATGGTTAAAAATGTAGTTATAGCCTTTTCTTTTCCTCCCAGAAATGACTAAAAACTCATCTTGAATTTATTTAACATAAAGTTGTGCTACATCCTGCAATCTGATTAAGTTTGCAAAGAAAGTATCTTGGTATAAAAATGAACATTGAATAATTCTTATAAGTGCATTATCAAAATCTACTTTAAAGGCACAATTCTTATAAGTGCATTATCAAAATCTACTTTAAAGGCACAATGCAAATAAAAGTCCCATCCTTGAGATTTGGGAACTGGGGCTTCTGAACATCATCAGCAAACAATGGGTCACATTCCCTGCTAACTGTGGTATTCTCCAGCGTGTCATCTCACTTATGCTCTAATTCCTTGAAGGGTCTATTTATCTGAGCTATCCAGTATGGTAGCCACTAACCATATGTGGCTAGCCCAAATTGATTTTTTTAATTTTAAAAAATAGCTTTATTTTATTATTTTTTTTTTTTTCAAGAGACAAGGTCTCACTGTGTTGCCCAGGCTAGTCTCAAACTCCTGGGCTCAAGTGATCCTCCCACCTCAGGCTCCTGAATAGCTGGGACTACAGGTGCATGCCATATGGCTGGCTTTTTTGTGGGTTTTTTTTTAAAATTTATTTTTATTTTTAAGAGATAGCCCAAATTGAGATGTGTGCTGGAATTCAAAGATTTAGTATTCAAAAAAATGTAAAATATCTCATTAACAATTGTTTATAATGATTGTGTGTTGAAATGATAATATTGTGGCTATATTGGGTTAAACATAATATACTATTAAACATTAATTCCACCTGCTTCTTTTTACTTTTTAAATTTTTCTGCTACTAGAAAATTAAAAATTACATATGTAGTTCATATTATATTTCTATTGGACAGTGCTATTTTAGATACTCAGGGTTTCATGCCGCATTCCAATCATCCTCATGTTCAATTTTTTTTTTTTTTTTTTGAGACAGAGTCTCACACTGTTGCCCGGGGTAGAGTGCCATGTTTCTAGCTCTCTGCAGCCTCAAATTCCTGGGCTCAAGCCGTCCTCCTGCCTCAGCCTCCCTAGTAGCTAAGACTACAGGTGTGCACCACGACGCCTGACTAATTTTTCTATTTTTAGTAGAGACGAGATCTTG
Organism: Indri indri; assembly: GCA_004363605.1. Lineage (NCBI taxonomy): Eukaryota > Metazoa > Chordata > Mammalia > Primates > Indriidae > Indri > Indri indri. The sequence goes on along the minus strand of RJWJ010000432.1, from coordinate 5,989 downwards.
CTATTGCACAAGCTGGCCTAGAACTCCTGATCTCAAGGGATTCTGCCTCCTCGGCCTCCCAGAGTGTTAGGGTTGCGGGCATGAGCCACCACGTCCGGCCTCCTGTTCAATTCTCTTGTCATAAAATTGACTTTGGAAATGATGGAACTTCAACAGTCTTTTAGCTTGGCATTCAGGCACATGTCTCAATCAGCAGGCAAAGTTTCACCTAGGCAACCTTGCCTCAAGTTTCCAAGTGCACAGCTGACTTGTAAAGCTTCACAGTGTTAGTAAATTTGCCACCTGCTAATTATAGTAATTGCATTCTACCACAATGCAATTAACTGTCAAGATTTTTCTTCAACTTTTGCTGTCTTGTTCATTTTTGCACCAGGAGAGAAACATCTGTGAAAAAGGCTATAAAAATGATTAGTATTCAGACAATAAATCATTATGCGTCAGGTACAGTAAAAAACCAACAGTAAATGCCATAAGAGAAATCCACAGGAACTGAATAAATATTCCTAACATTTGACTCTCTGGGCAGTTTTTGCACAACTTTCGATTCCATCGTAGTTCTAAGCCAAAGAAAGCAACATGGGAAACTACTTTATGGCTTTCAAAGCTGTGGGGTATGTACGTACCCAATAAGATACGCTACATCAGAATGGAGAAAAATATTACACATTTTTCCTCTATATTTCGGACACAGAAAATGTCCTTAAAATAAAGGTCACAATGGAGATAATCTATTCTTAGTATGGAAGGCCAGGAAACAATTTCCAAATGAATTATCTGTAAAAATGAAAACTAGATATTTTTAATTAAAGCTATTTTTAAATATTAAAAATTTTAAAATATTTTTAAATAAAAATTAAAGCAAAATAATTTTCCCTGTATTTTAAGTGTATTTATTATAGCACATGGCAATATTTCTCACACCTTTCCCCACTCTGGAGACAATACAAGGACACAGCCTGTGAAGTCATTGGAGAGAATGGCAGAATTAGCCAGATCCTCAAAAAATGCCTCCATCACTTCATGAAGCAGGCACAGGGATTGAAAATTACAAAGAAACATACCCAAAGCTTGATATACTGTGCTTGGAGTTCCTGGTACTACTTGGGATAGGCAAGATTATGCTGCTGTACCTACCTAACAACCTCTACACCTTACAGCAACAAAAGGTCATTGTGCATGTGACATGTCCATCTTGGGGCCCTGCTCCTTATTCCTCTTACCCAAGGACATGGCTAGAATCTAGAACCATCTAGAATGTTATGAGTCATTGCTGAAAAAGAAAGGGGACAAGAGATCTGTGGCCTCTGCTCAGACCCACGCAAGGTCTGCAGCTGCGTAGGTTGTCTGCAGAAGCCAATGAGACAGACTAAGAAATCTACCTTCCTTCACTGAAATGTCTACCTTTAATTCTTCTGTAAATTACCTTGGACCACTAAAGGAAAAGCAACAACAGAAACAAAACAAAGCAAAACAAATGAAAATCTCTTTATCCCCTCCAAGATCTTCCCCCAGTTATCCAATCCCACTTCCCTGCCGTTGAATACAAGGCCAGACTCCTGCTTCTTGCCTGCATCGTTCTCCATCTCTGCAGCACATGAAATAATTTTTTTCTATACTGTGAAAATATTGTGCCCAGTCAATAAATTTTAAAAAGTGGGAGAGTTACCCAAGTGTGTTTTCATCCAAACATGTTTCATTATCACAAATCTTAAAGACATAAAAAAGAGTTATCAGAAGTTCAAAATGGAGACTGGAAATAACTTAGGCAATCAGTCTGAAAAGGTAATATTCTATGAGATAAATTCAATGTATGGGAGGCCCCCTCCTCTTAGTGCTTTTACATTTGCTTAATTATCATGGAAGGTACAAAACATAGAAATATTATGTTTCTGTAATGTTCTAGTGTAAACTTTCCCTCATCTTTTAAAGCTTTTGGCTTTACAGAATAGAGATCATAAACAGGAAGGCTACAGTCTTTAAGGAATCCGCGGTTTGCAGCTCCATTTGTAAGGGAGAGAAAAGTAAATCCCTACCAATTAGATTTGTTTGCCAGGAAAAATGTCTTTTCAGATATAAACAATGTCTATTCTAACAGCTCTTTTTTAGCCCTATCTAGCAGGAAGGTCAAAACTAAATTCTATTGCGAATTAACTCCTAACCTGGTACATTCAATTCCCTGTTCTTTTTGTAGCAAACGCCCCTGCATGGGCTATAGCAGGATTCATTCGAGGATGCAGGCATGTCTAGGGGACTAGAAGGGAATAGCCACAAAGAACGTGGTTCCACACAGAATTTAGGTGTTTTGAGAAGGGACAGAAAGTGCGGGTGTACAGATTGGTTCAAAGATGATGTGCCAACAAAAAAGAAGCTTCCATTTAGTCTTGTATCCTTCGGGTGACCTTTGATCCCATGGACTTCCCCTGAATTCTAGTGCTGGGGGCAATTGCTAATTGTCTGATTTTACCATCCATCATTTCCAATGAATTTGGGTGGGACATGCACCATAGAAAAAAAGAGAAAACTGAGTTTGCAAAGTTTTAATTCATTTATAAAGGAACTCGGAACTCCATTTTTAGAGTACTGAAAATCAAATTTTTGAGAAAATCAATTTATGCATAATATTGATAAATTATGTTCATTTACAAAGTGACTTTTTAAGAATATAAAAGATATTTTAAAATAAAAACAATTCTATCTTATTATCATTCTAGTTTATAATTGGAATTTTGCAGTAAAAGTCTCTAAAAAGTTACACCACTAAATTTAGGGCACCTCTCAGCTATCTTATCTTTTCATCAAAGGGCAGACATAGAATTAGATTATCTTAACTGTTTTCAACAGAAAAGAAGCCAAACTCTGTAAAATAGTTTAAAGAGGTTTATTCTGAGCCAAATTTGAGGACCATGGCCCAGAGCCACGCCCAAGAAGCCTTGAGCAAGTGAACTCGCTGTGGCTGGGTTACAGTTTGATTTTATACATTTCAGGGAGACAGGAATTATAAGTAAAGTCATAAATCAATACATGGAACGCGTACATTGGTTTGGCACGAAAAAGTGGGACATCTCAAAGTGGGGGCTTACAAATCATGGGTGGGTTTAGGGATTCTTTAATTGACAATTGGCTGCAAGAGTTAGGCTTTGTCTAAAAGACCAGGAGTCGGTGGAAAGGAGTTAAGATAAGGGTCTTCAATCTTTCATGTGATGCTATACTGGAATCAGGTTGGGAAGTAAACCACATTATACTGGGTTAACAAAGCCTGTTTCATATTTTATCATTTGTAGGTGTGAGTCACCAGGCCCCCTTAGAAAGGAATTTGGTCCAAAGAAAAAGATCAAAGTTTAGTCCTCACTGTCCTATCATTTGAAAATCTCATTGAAAATTACAATAAGATATTTAAAGTATATATCTTCACCCAAAATTTTGCATTATGCAAGATGCAGCAATGAACAGTTTATAAAATATATTATAAATATTCCCATCCCTGGATCTTATAACTAGTACTAATAAAATTGAGGTGACCAAATAGTTTGCCCTTTTAATATCAAATAAATATATAAGATGAGAAAGATAATTGAATATTTACAAGTGCATTCACTAATATTAATACAAATGACATGTTTGTGGCAAAGAGGATTTACATATTCATGTGGGATTAATGTGGAAATAGAATTGGGAAGACAAGAGATTTAGCTTCTATACTCGGTGGGTTGGACATCTTTCCTGAGGAGTTCAGTCCATTTTAATAGCAGGGGACATTTTTGTTTCTGAGGACATTTGGGTGCTCTGAGGTGGTTAAAGAATACTTACAGGACCTCAGATAATTAGAACCCACAAGGCCTTCTGGGTGCTCAGGGAGGAATCTCCAGGCCCTGCCAGGGGTCCTCAGCCTGGAGCTCCCCACAGCCACTTCTGGACTGGGTGGGAGGCCCCGTGGATAAGCAGGTAGGGGAAGGCCGGTGTGAAGTTTTGTATCCATGTGTGCGGGTTCTTTCCTCCCTGAAGCCTTGAGACTGGAGGCTACCTAACCCCTACAACATGAGGAGTAAAAACTTTCGGTAGCAATAAGAGCATCAAGAACACAGGATGCATTTTAGGACGAAAGCCATATCATTAGCCATGCAAAACACAGATTTTCTTGGTTGTTGACCACACTTCAAATTTTAAAAAGGTATCTTATTTTGTTTTAATGATTTTAAACACTATTATTTAACACTATTATTTAAACACTATTATTATTTATTTAAACACTATTATTTATTATGCCTTAATCAATCAATCAATCAAGTCCTCAGAACATTTAAAATTTCAATCTTACTTTTATCTGGACAAGCTTAATTTCATCAAATTTTATATCAGCAAGAGATTTCCTTGTCTGGCCTCTTCGATGTCCAAATTTACATTTATTTCTCATCACTTGTTCGTCATCTTCTATGGGTCTTCGAACATATTTAAAGCGATCTTTGAGGGCTCGTTTCCATAAAAACTGTGTAAAATAACAACAAAACAGGCCAGTTAATCTAATAATTCTACATGCATAATAAAATCTTTATTTGTCTATCACCCTTGAGTTTGACATTATTTTCACATCACAGTAATAGAAAATATACCCATCTTGCCATTTATCCTTACAAGTATCTTGTGATATTGCTATAAAAACTATAAACCCTAATTTATAGCTAAGGAAACAGAGGCAGAGAAATGAAAATATTTTCCCACTGTCATGCAGTTATTGAGTAAATACACTTGTTCCTGAGCCTAGATTTTCTAACTATCAAAAGTGGATACCTTCCACTGTACTCTACTGTCTCCACAACGCATTCCATTTTTCTAGTGGGTTCTAGAAAAGCCCTGATACTGGCTTACGGATTGATGCATTTTCTTTAACAATTTTTTTCTTCCACATTCTGAAATTCTTTTTGGTGAGTATGGTTGGCATTCACTCCCCAAATATTTGTGGTGCATCTATTGTTTCAAACACAAAGTCCAAATTCCAACTCTGGGAGGGAGAGGGGTGCAGGTGAACCTTGCTTTTAGTCTAGCAGAAGGATAAATAATTTCAATATACAGCAAAAGTGTTGTAATAGGAGAAGAGATGGCATTAATTTACAGTGTTAGAAGATCACAGAAGCCTTCCTGTAGGAAGCACATCTAAACCGGAGCCCAGGTCTTAGGGTCAGGTAACTATATGAGAGGATGGCCATAGCACTGGGAAATGCCAGCTAGGTGGGTGGACAGAAGTTCCAGAATGATGAAACAGCTTCTACAGTGAAGTAGAGAGCTGGTGCCCTTCGGAGAACTGCCAAGAGTTGTGCATGACTGGAACACAGAGCTCAGGACGCGGGAATAACAGAGAATGGAGTAGAAAATACAGTGGGAGAGAGAAGCCAGACCAGTCCTGAAGGACCATGCTTACCGATTAAGGAGCTGCAACATAATCCTGAACCAGATCTTCTCCAATCCCTCTCCGTGGACAGGCTGCATCATAATCTCATAGGGAACTTTGGCCCTTGGCCCTTCCTCTAAAGCAATGGTTCTCAAAATTTAGCCTAAGTCAGTCACAATTCCTGGAGGACTTGTTAGAGCACAGGTTGTTGGGCCTTTCCTCAGAGCCTCTGATTCATGGGTCAGGGGTAGGGCTGACAATCTGCATTTCTTACGGAGTTCCCAGGTGAGGCTGATGCTGCTGGTGGAGACTCTAAAGGTTCTGGTTCAGTAGAGCTCAGTGGGGCCCAGATGTCTGCATTTCTTAAAGCTTTAGAGATACTTTGGCTGCAGAGCCAGGTTAAGAAGCCGTCCTAGGCCATGTTGAGTCAGAAGAGTGCATGGTCAGGTCTGAGCTCTGGAACAATCTATCTGGCATGTGGAGTGTGTGGGATATCAGAGACATGGCCAAAAATTAGGGAGCACACCTGGGCTTCTTCCTCAACACTCCCTTCTGGTGGGACTTCAGTTTGGGCCTGCAAAGCTCTCTGTCTCGCCTCCCCGACCC